>JZKD02S1926379.1:503085-514622 GCA_000966675.3 Picea glauca | reverse complement strand
ATTCTAATGTTGGGTTAATAGGATCCTCTCTTTAGTAGGGAGATTATTTTATATTCATGAATATAAAATAATCTCCCTACTAAAGAGAGGATCCTATTAACCCAACATTAGAATGTTCTTATTTAAATTTTATATCATCACATGAAAGTGCTCAACTTGTTGTGTGAAAAAAATCCTCTCTCAGACTGTAAGATATTAGCTATGTTTATGTCTAAATTGAGCTTCATAATTTTACAATATGAGATAACTTCAATGTTATGCATAAAAAAAACAAAACAGTGTAAAAAGAGAGAGAGAAGTATCTCCACACCTTGATAAAGAGAGAAGAATGCATGTGAATCCTCTTCGAGGGAGAAACCACCCTTTACAATAGAAAAAATGTACGAGATGAGATGATCCTAAAATTTGGTATATATATATATATATATATATATATAAGACCAAGGGTAAAATTACGATTAAAAGGTCTAGTCGACAATACTAATATAATAATAGAAATACAACAACTCAATATCTAGAGATTTACATGGTGATTTATGCTTAACACGTGGATTTGTTTAGGATATTAACACACTACTACCATTAAAACAAGTGTTTCCCTCAACACTTGATTAGTTTCAGATGTTTCAGCATGAAGAACTCATATTCCCATGTCAATTCTTATATTGGTAGGTTCTTCCACTTGATGAGGTACTTAGTAACTGATCGATTTCACAACTACTTAACCCTTGTTTCAAGGATTGTTTCTAGTTATAGTATGATTTTCCCTTCTTCATGGATCTATAGTAAAATAGTTTGAATTGGTATCTTGTCATCGATTACCATATTTAAGTAAGAAAGATGGAAGAATATATGTACATGTGAACACAGAGATAACTCCAATTTGTAAGCCATGATTTTGGTCCTATGCAACACATTATAAGGACCATAATACTTGGGTGATAATTTATTTTCCTTCTTTCATTCCTCGAGGGACATTATTTTGTATCGATGTAGTCTCTAAAATATCCAATCCCCGACTTCAAATTCCCTCTTGTTGTGATGTTGATCTACTCGTTGTTTCATCCTATTATCTGTTATAACCAATTTTTAGTTCAATAGTTTGAGAACCTCTTTTTGGTGCTCTATGTCCTCTAATACTTGAACTTTTTCTTTCCCTTTCAAGGGTGATGTGATGGATGGAGGATGATATCCATAAAGTTCCATAAATGGGGATTTTTTTTGTTAAATATGGAAGGATGTATTGTACCATCATTCTTCCAAAGCAAATCTCTTGACCCGTTGTGTTTGTAAGCAATGAATATACCCTTACAGATATTTATTCACAATATTAATTTTCCCATTGGTTTGAGGATGGTAATAGGAGTCGTGAGAAAATTGAGTACTCAAACAAGAAAATAATTTAGTCCAAAAATTTCCAATGAAAATTGGATCCCTGCCACTTACAATGATCATACGAATTCCATGCCACTTATAAATTGTTTCCATGCATGCAATACATATTATACTTTATTTAAAAGGAGGATAAATGGAGAAAACATTGTCATACTTTGTGATTTGATCCACTACTACCATGATGAAATTATTTCCTTTGAACTTGGGTAGACCTGTAATAAAATCCATTGAAACTTATTCCCAACATTGAATTGGTATAGATAATGGTTGTAGGATACCTAGGGTCTTGATTGTCTCTCCCTTGTTCTGTTGGAAAATCACACATTCAAAACCAAAATTTTGAACATTATTTTTAATACCTTCCTAGAAAAGGTCATTCTTGATCTGATGGTAAGTTTTCAAGAACCTTCAATGTCCTCCTATAGGAGAAGTGTATAATTCCAAAAGAACTTTCTATTTGATTTTGGAATTCTTGGGTAAAATCATGAAGATGGGTGTCTATTTTGCTTGTTTTATGAGAAAAACAAAACTATATTTTCAAAATTTCTTCAACTTCTGGTATATAAAAGTATTTTTTTTATTTATAATTTCACTTTACAGTGAAAACAAAACTTGGGAAGAATTTTTTTAGCTTTCCACTGACTATTTTCAAATTGTTTTTATTGAGATTTGATATGTCAATTTGTGAATTGTTTAATAGTATGTTCATTGAAAAAGAAAGGAATGATAATGAGTTATGTTCCCCCCCAACAATGTATCTATTATTAAACATTTTTTTTTGACAGACGAAATATATGGCAACAGTCTATAGAGAATCTATTTTCTTATGACTATAATTTTGAATCTAACAAATGAATATTATAATTTCTTGAATTTTTTTAAGTTGACCAAGATTAAAAAGTTGAAAATTTTAAACACATGTTTTCCCCCACCTTGCATCTATCTTAATTTTTAGTTAAAATTAAAACCTAAAATACCCTTTTGAAAATAACAGTTTAAGGATTCTGAATATATTTTTTTATAAACTTTTCACTATGTATTTTTAAAGATATAGATATTTCATTTCCCTAAATCATAATGTCACCTAAAAATATTATGCAGTGATTTTTTTATAAAATTAAATAAAAATAGATAAAAATAATGAAAATGAAAAAAAATTATATCCATTGAAAGTAGATTCAATTTTGCAAATGTTGGTATTAATTTCGAAACTAAATTTTTGTTATTTGCAGGAGTTCACAACCTCCAAAGTTTAGGTAAGCTAGAAGGAATTCTCAGGTTTTTGCAAACATTCTCATTCGTTGGTTTTCGACTAAAAGAATCTATCGACCAAAACAAATTTTTTTTGGCCGAAATATATTTTTATAACGGAATCCATAAAAAATAAATGGTTTCCTCTCTTTTTGGCCAAAAAAATGATCTCTTGGCCGAAAGGTGGGTGAGAGAATTTTGTCAGCTGAAAAAAAATGAGGAGACACATCGTTTCATTTCACTTGGTGCCAAATCTTATAAATACAGTTTCATTCGAACCAATTTAACACAATTCACTCGCTCTTTTCATGGTTTTTTAGAGCACCTAAGAAAAGGTTTGAATCGTCTTTTTTCATTGTTTTGAACAAGGTGGTTGATGTTTTGAATGCAAAAAAAAGTTTTATATTTTTGAAGTTCAAGTTTTTATTGGAGTAACAATTTATATATTGAAGGCTTTGTTGAACATTTTTTCAAGGTGAAGGCTTTGTTGAACATTTTTTCAAAGTGAAGGATTTGTTTAACATTGTTTCAAGGTGAAGCCTTTATTGAACATAAAATTATTGATATTATTTTTAATAATTTTTGTGACAATGAAGTTTTTCCGAGACTATTTTGAAATGTTGATTTTTTAAAAAACTTTTACAGATAACTATACTCATGGGAAACAAAAGTTTGCGCAAGAGAAAATTTGATCACATTTGAGATGAAACTCCCCATAACAAACAAAGGAAAGAGAATTATTGGAGAAATAAACGAGAGCATGAAAATATTGAAGAAAGAAAAGTTGATGATGATGTAAATAGATGTTTTCAAGAAGAAGAAGTCCAATGAGGTATGCATGCACATATTGTCTATATTAAAAATATAGAATTCAAATTCAAATTATTGTTTAATATAATTGATTATAATTCAGATTTGATGTTTTTCAAAAAATATAAATAGATTTTTCTCATAACGTTGATGAAGTCGTTGAAACCGAAATTGAAGAAGAAGTCGAATCACCTACAGGTATGTACATAAATTTAGATAATACAAGATGAACACTTGTATAGAGTTTAGTGAATTTATGTTTAGGTTTTTATTTTTAATAAAAACTTTAAATTGAAATATGTAGGAGAATCTATCAACATTGATGATGAAATATTAGAAAATGTTGAAACTGAAAAATTTGGGAAGAAAGAAGCTAAGCATTATATAAGATATTGAACTAAGAATATGTATAATACTTTTTTCAAAGATGAATCAGTAATAGTACAAGCTCAAATTTTACTCTTTCTACTAAAGCCAAGAAAGTTAAAATAAGTTACATCATTATTGGGTATTCAAAAGTCAACAAAAGATACAAAGGTGAAACATAATGTCTTTGAAAATATAACTAGTGTATTAAAATCTTTTGGAAAATCTCGAAAAAAATATGTCAGTGTTGCATGTAGAGTGATACAAACAACAATTGTTTCTGTTGTTCCAGAGTCTATACTTAAGGCTTTAAGAAGTACAGTGTCTAGGCATTCTAAAGTTAGTAAGGTGTAAAAAAAGGGAGGAGAGTATAACTTTGGGAAAGGAAGCTAGGGTTGATTTCTAGGTTGTCATTGTCTAGCTTCCAACTGTTCCTGGATGTTTATATGCCGTTCAATTGCAGCCCATGAATGTTCAAGTTCTACCCAGGTAGTGGCTGTTTTAAGTATAGTATAAAAAATATTTAAAGTGATATGGGCTTGGTCTGATAAACCAGGTTCAATATTAGGTTGTCTTAAAACCGGGACAATCATAGAGGAACAAAAAAATTTAAAGGAAATCTGAAAGTTTTTATGCTATGTCAATTTGATCTTGTAAAGAGAACTTTGAAATTAATGTTAAGGACAAAATGAAAACCAAAGGCCTTTTTCCATAACTACGTTATATTTGAAGTAAATTGTGTGTGAAATATGAGAAAAACATTTAGTTGTTTATAAAGTAAGGCTCCTATCAAGGGAGAATCTCACTCCTTAAACAGAGGAAGAAAGTAGACTAAGAAGGAATCCGACAAAGCATAAAATATGACAACTTAAAGGTTCACAGGTCTTGTATCTTCTGTTAGCTGATACAGAGGAAAAATTGTAAACGATATAGATGAATAAAATTTAACCACCATAGTAGAAGTTTTACTAAATTGTAGTGCAACATTCATCAGATGTATACAAGTGAAATAAAATTGAATATGAATAACAAAGAGAACAAACTCATAACATAGTCCTGACGGAATCAGGATTCTCCAGATTGCTTTGTATTAATTCTAAAAAAAGAAGATAGCCTCTATTACAATCAACCAAAAAGGTCCAACCCCTTTTCTTTCTACAAAATGTATATTTATACAAATTTTTATATGCTGGAATCTCAATGATTCTAGAGGTTTTCGGTTACAATCAAAGGAGTTAGAACATTTTGTTTCTTTATCTTTGTCCTCATTTGGTACCGGAAACCTGCCTCTTTGCATGCTCCGTGCAAATAACACACTTCTCCACCAACTGTGATATCAACTTAGAAGGTTCTGCTTGGTTATTGGCCTAAAAAATATAACAATCTTTCACCAATCGTAGCAACTTTCCTTCTACCTGGTGGTATTTGGCACTAATAGAACATAATAATATACTTGGTTTAATTAGCTATTTATCTATTTGAACTATGTATGTCTAGGTTATTTGTGATATTACGGCTAATTCTCTTTCTTCATTTTTCTTGATATTTAGCAGATATTTGACTGTATTAATCTGACCCAGTATCTCAATGCTACTTTCACCATTGGAACCCAACCAAATCCCATTTAACAAACCGAAAGTTTCTTCACAAGATTTTCTTATCTCCTTGGCTTGTAGTTTTCCTTCAGATATATTGCACTCCCATTCTTTTAACAAGATGTTGCCCCTGGTCTTCTCTGAGATGGGAAAACTAGAACTACTGCTTATTTCCCTTCTTGTCATGGCTATAATAGCCTCCTGGAATGAAACCCAAGCTGCTTCGACTTCCCTTTCTCTGAGAGAGAGGTTCTCCAATATCTGATCAATGAGTTGGCAGCTGCTTTGAATCGTTTCTACTTTAACAAGAAGACCTTGCTACGCCACTGATAACCTTTTTCTAATTTATATTACTTGGGATTGAAATATCCCAATATCGATTACCTGGATTTCAACGAACTCTAATTTGGCCCAAAGATGCTCTATCAATTCTCCTTGCTGGACTATCTGTATCTGACTTGCCTGAACCATCAACTATGTCTGTTCGAGATCAACTTTGAGCCACTCAATTTCATTTTGATCATCCATTCTAGCTTGCTCCAAAGTTGCATTCGCCTGATCTTTGGTAGCAGCTTTTTTTGTAGCTAGTTTAGCCTCTAATGTCTTGATTAGATGATTTTTTCACTTTAGCTGATCTTTTAGGGTCCTGACTGAATATTGGTTTTCCATAGCGAAAGCACCCAATGTTCCTGCTATTTGCATTGCAAATTCTTCTTTCTTCGTGGTTCTTCCAACGGTTATAATTTTAAATTTCTTGGATACAGTACCTACCTCTTGGTAGAGTTCTTGTCTCATGACATCTTTTCTCTTCTTATCAAATAAGAATTCATTCAGAGGTACCTCTTCCACTGATATGGGTGTTAATTGTTCACCAAAAATCCAAGCTGCGTCTGGTATTCCCTTTGTCGACTACAGGGGAGTAACAAAAATAATGGGATTACTGACCTGTTTAGATGATTTCCCTGGAGTAACAACCGAAGTTGGCTCGCTTGGAGGATCGGAAGCCTCGACTTCCTGTTTCAGGCCCCCAATTTGCTATTTTTTATCCTGTTGTTCTTCTTGGCCGGGTGTTGAATCTTTGGCACCTTTGGATTTTGTTTGCTGCACCTCTACGTTCGTTGGATTCTCGCCCCGTAATACTAGGGAAAGGCAGCTCCGCCTATGTTCTTGGAATTTGAAAACATCAACCCTCTCTTCGGGCGACAGGGCTTGTATCCGAGCCAAAACCTCAGCATACGATCTCGCGCCTCAGAAAATATCATCATGAGGTGAATTCTCATGCTCAAACCTTTTAAGGCCACAACTATCCAAGTGATTACTCACGACCTTGTGCGAATCGTGTTTCTTGAATTCAATATGGACTAATTTTATATCTTCTAAGGCTGTTGCCTCGGCCTTTTAATTCCCAAAATATAATAAAGAATAGGTGTTTAAATGAATGGGGAAAGGTGGCCATACCTTCTTTGAAAACCCCTTCAGCTCTTTACTTATGCCACTAATCACGGTTTGCATGGCGACCTTGCTACAAGCCAACCTATCGGGTATAAATAATGGTAGAGCATGTGGAGGGACAAAAGCACCAAAAACCCTAATGTATGAAAATTCTTCCTCCACGTACCAGTCGACCACCTTGGTCAAATTGGCCGTGATGCTATCTGAGATCCGGGGCGGTGGATTACCGAAGATGGCGACATGCATCGGTACCATTACCCAATTGAAGATTTCATATATAAAATCTGAGGCCTTATCCTCCCAAATATTGGAATGATAGACATGGATAGGCTCAGCCTCCGATGGAGCCCAGCTCCAACTCATTAAGGGAAAAGGTGTCATGGAACACATGGCATCCATGATGTATGCAAACATAAAAATGAGGCGGCTTTCCCGCTTTCCCTTTGCGTCTGATATTCTGTAATCCGACTGGTCAGACTATCTGACAATAGTTTGGCCCAATCGAAAGAACAACCTTCTGCTACTGTATGCATCACAGGCACCCTTGGGAGGAAAAAATGCATGGTGTCTTCCCTCCCATACAATCTATAGGTCATCATCACTATGTATTTGAATTGTGGTTCCAAAGAAGATATGGAATAAACTATGTTGCTATCTGCCCTGAACTTGGCTGGGTGTGAGACCCAATCCTTGATCAAATCAGATAATCATTTCCTGTATTTCTCACATTCCTTCTGTTTAAAATCCTCTCGAAACTCTACATTGTATGTGAAGTTCGACGTGGGTGGTAACTTGTACATCGCTTGTAAGTTTTCTGGTCTAAAGGTCCCAATAGTGACCTTCTGCTCGTTGATGATGGTTCTGGTAGGGATATCTACATGATCTAGTGCCCATCGAATCATGTCATAGTAAGGCAGAAGATGTGGTCTGGCCGCTACTTTGTGCATCTCTGCCTGGACGACGATCTTGTATTTGGTAGTCAATTCGTCTTTCTCGTTGTCACTAGAATCGTCCGAACAGTTCACCAAATATGATTGTAGAACCTCTGAGATGTATGACCAGGTTCGTATGGAATCAACACTTCGAGGTGAAGTATCTGAAACATTATCAGAGCCTTGTACCAAAATCTCAGCACTTGTCTTGGATGCTTTTTGTGGGGCCATGACAGAAGATTGTGACTTAGCTCTCCTGTAATAAAAATGCGTATACATACATGGATCAGTTTGCTGAGAAAAACTTATTTGCACGGGATAGAAATGAGCTTTATGACTAGAACAAAAAGGAAAAAGATCTATATCTTCAATCGTTTAAAATCTTGGTGTCCTTATGAATAGAACGATCAAATCATATTTAGAGACAGATTTAGCAATAAATACCTTATCCTTACTTACCGTTTCGCCTCATTTCCAATTAATGCCATAAATTTCGACGGTTCGTGACACAAGTTGGCATAAGGAAAATTTAAAATTACCTCATAGACTATGCATATTATCATTTGTATTGAACACTGATTAAGATGGCTTAGCTTTTTTGATTAAGCTTACTTAAACTTTAATCAACCTTTTGGCGTTCGCCGTATCAGGGGTTTTCACTCTAACCTTCCGAGCCTCTAAAACCCGAGATCGTGATGGTTAGATTTATTTAAGCAAGGACGTAACCAGGACTAAGTGTTTAATCAATCATGTTTTAATTTATATTGCGACTTCGCGGCTCGGGGTTTCGAGGGTATAGTTTCTAGGAGGAGTGCGAGCCGAGTCGTGAAATCCCAAGATCACTATGATGTGATTTATTTAAACCATAAGGTAAACCAGAATAAGTGTTTTAATTAATTATGTTTGAGCAATACCGCGACTTCGCCACACGGGATTTCGAAGGTATAGTTTCTGGGAGGAACTTATGCCAAGTTGCGAAATCCCGAGAGACTTTAACCATGGTCAAAACTAATCACCCCTGACACTAACCCAAGTTACTTAAGTAAAAGTCTCACGGCTTCGTCTTTCGGAGTTATGACGGTAATGCTTTAGGAGAGAGTGAATGCCGAGACGTGAAATCCCGACAACACTTGACTAGGGTTTAAAGAATTTTACTCTCAGCTTTCACCTGAGGTAAGCTTTCAAAACTTTCATGGCCTCGCACATTGGGGCTTGTAAATCTTGTGACTTGTGACTCCCGAAGAGAAATATTCTGAGGTACAAAAAGTGAAAATTTTCGTTTAACAATAAAAAGTGGTAACTTATGAAACATAACATCCTTCGCTATTTTGCATGTCGAGACTACTGAGATTTTTAGTAGGTAAATGTCACGAAGCGAAAAAGAACTCAAAAACCAACATTTGATTTTAAAAAATACATTTAAACTAGTTGAAAAAGGCGGCTCCAATAGTTTCATCTAGAAATATAAAACATCATTTGACACAACACATGGCAAAACCGATGGGAACCTCAAGAAAAACAATGTACAAACATAGAAAATTTTGATTGCAAATATATGCAAATGATGAACTTGCTTGTTGGATAGTTATTTCTAGACAAGCCTACAATGATAAAATTGCATAAAATGTTAAAGAATCGGCCCGTAATTGTTGGTTGACAGAATCTTGTGTTTCACCACATACAAGGGATATGTTGCGATGAAGAATAACATGAAAAAAATATGAAGAACATCCAAAACATATATTGCCATTGACACAAATAGAATTGTTCAATAAGTTCAAAGAAGAGCACAAAGAAGTTAAAATTTCCATCAATACATTTGTGAAACAAAAACCATGGTTTGTTAGACCCATCATTGTTTGTGGCACTTGTTTTTGTCGTTATCATGTGGAATTTGAGTTATATTACAACACTCTTCTTGATTTTGGTAAAACTTTATTTCCAAGTTCACCTCCTCCTTCCACATTCTGTTCTTTTATATCTAAAATTCTATGTGAAAGAGAACGTGATGAATTATTTTACCAAAAAAAATGTGTTGGTGGAAAGAAATGTGATCGTTGTGAAGTGTTTCCACCAGGGATAATTTTGTGTATAATTTATTTTGTAGAGAATAACACATTCGTTGCACAAAAATAAATACATAATGAATATTATCATTTTGATCAAGTCACTATATTTGTCCACGTTCTATATATACATGCTCAACGAAGTCTTGATAACATATAAAGCACCAATGAAAATTGACATGTTATTAAATAATATCACTTTTATATAAGTGGTGATCAAGCACACGATAGACATTATGTACAACATTGTTTTGATAAATTTTATGATTCATTGAAAGAACGCAAGATCGGATTTGATCGACATTGGATATGGTCATATGGATGTGTGAGTCAGTTCAAATATTCACAATCATTCTATTGGTTGTGTTTTCTTCATGAGAAATCAAACATTACACATTGTTGGAAATTTTTTGAGATTGATCATGGAAAAGGAGAGCACGACGGTGCAGGGGCATGTGTAAAACGAGCATTTTGAAGGTATCAGATGAACCCTCATACCAATCGATTTGAATCCATGGATGAAGTTGTTGAATGGTGAAAACTAACGCCAATACATTAAAATAATCCGCCAATGGATGTGCGCAGGTGTATCTATATATACATGTTACACATGTACACATGATATTTTTATTCATGTGATCAAATTTATATGATATTCAATCATTTTTTTGATAGATTTCAAGTTAACAAATTTTTGTCTTGTGCAGGTTTTTTTGGTATGTTGAAATCAAAGATGTAAATAGATCAATCCCATATGAAGTTGGTACAATACATGGGACACGAAAAATGTATTCGGTTAAAACAAAACGCTATCAAAATGTGTTTTCATTTGATAGAATAAATGAGTCTTTTTTTTGTTCAGTTTTCATAGAGGACATAGAATCTATAGAGATTTTCGAAAACGAAAATGTGGAATATGTTAAATCTTGGAGAATATCGAACTTAATATAAAAGGAAAAATGCCACTTTTAAGCTTAGAGGAGATGGAATCAAATGAAACTATACTGTCAGTTTATGACGATAGAGTTTCTGATCTTGTTAGAGAAGGCAATTTTTTATGTTTCAATTGTTTGAAAATATATTTGTTAAATATTTAAACAACTTGTTGATGTACTTGTAAGTTGGATATATAAAATTTATATATATATTAGACGCTTTTAATGGCACGTGCATCTGTGCTAATCTAACACAAACTACTTGTTGGAACATATCGAATTATTTGCAGGAGATGTCTTTGTCATGGTTGCACCTGTAGACAACACTGAAAAATGTGAACTATTATTTGATGTGATGCATATAACAAAATATGAGGTTATTAGAAGATTTTGATGATAACAATTTTATATATGAAAGAGGATCCAACGTATTGAAAGGATATTGTTTTAAAGAAACCCATCAAACCGATAGCAATGGTCACTTTGAAGACTATAAGTCGGATGTCATAAGTTGTCAATATAGTCATTTGGTATGTGCAACGAGCATAAAGTTAATAGAAGTTCAATCAAGAAAAAAAAAAAAGTTAGAAAATATAAAATTTCCAAAGCTCATCATGAACGAATAATTGAAGATGGCATACCATTACGATTTATTTAAACAAGTGATGTATACATTCTTGAATTTACGAAATGAAATGAACAATGGTTAAAATTTACGATAAGTTTGATGCAATG
>JZKD02S1926379.1:477389-500458 GCA_000966675.3 Picea glauca | reverse complement strand
GTGGAAGATCCTTTTATTTCTTTCCTTCTAGATTTGTCAAAGGGTGAATCCCTAGAGAATCTTCCAGATGCAATCAAGAATTGGGTTTTGAAAGGAGAGTGAATCCCAATTTTCTATAGTGTGGCTGATACTATTTATGTTTTGATTAGAGTGGTGCATTATTTGAGATCCTAGATCCCAGATCGACTGGATGTAGTGAAAATTGTTGAAAAGGTGTTCCATCGTTTCCTCTTGTTGTTGGCATAGGGTGCACATTGATGGGGCAATGAAACCCCTCTTTTTGAGGTTATCCCAGGTTAGGATAAGGTTTTGGATGGTGAGCCATAGGAAAATGGAGACCATGGGCCAAAGTAAAGAATTCCAGATCTTGCCCCAAATACTCTCCTTGACCTGATTCTGAGAGTTTCCCTATAAGTAGTAGGCCTCTTTGATCAAAAAATTGCATGTTGTTGAGTACCCCCATTGGAGAATATCTGGGCCTTCCCAAATGAGGATTTTCCTATGGTTTGCGCACGATTCCTAGGCTTGGAGGTTCGTTTCCCCTGAGATTCGTAGTTCCTAGTGGTCTTTCTTCCATTTTTTCCAGGGCATGCTCCTATCATACCTTCACCATAGATCCTTAAACCATTGAAATATGTCAAGTTGCAATGTCTGTCGAAGGGGATTAAGTTCATATAGAGTGGCAAGGGCCTCTTGATGTTGCCAAGATTCCTTCCAGAATAGTGCACTTTTCCCATTCCCAATTTCCCATAAAGCATGCTTCTGAACCAAAGGTATGATGTGCCAGGATGTGTTCTAGATATTGGAACCCTGAATTTGGTTATTAAATATGATTAGTTGATCTACTTGGGTGGTGGGGGAATACTTGTATTTCCATATTTATGCCCAAATTTTTGTGGGGTGCTTGTACCATCTCCACCACATTTTGGCTCCCATAACTTGATTGAGCTTTCTTGGGTCACAGATTCCCAATCCACCTAGAGATTTGGGTTTGCAGAGCTTGTCCCAACCCACCAAAGCCCACTTATTGTTCGGTTGGTGTCCATGCCATAGGAAGATGCGTTGTAAGTTCCTGATGGCTCAGATGATCTATTTGGGTGTTGCTAGGGTAGTAAACAGGTAGTTTGATAGGGCTTGTAGGAATGAATTGAGGAGCACCAATCTAGTTGCAATATTAAGAGGTATGAAGGTCTAGTTATTTATCATGTTTGAGATAGAGAGAAGAAGACTATCCCAAGATATGGAGTGCATCGGCTCTGCTATGAGAGATATGCCAAGGTAGTTGGATGAAAGGGAGCTCTTAGGCATGTCTAGAGGGTGAGAGATGTGGTTCTGCACAACAACCGGTGCATTGAAGAAGTAGAGTTTGAACTTGTCAAGGTTGAGGGCCATACCTGAAGCCTCCAAAAATTCATAGAGTATTGAGTTGATCTTGGTGGCCTCTCTCTTCATAGGGGTGTTCAAGAGGAGGGTGTCATCAACAAACTGACTATGTGAGGGGAAAAGATGAATATTTTGCAGGGGCAAGCCTTATAGGGAGCCATCTAGTACCACCAACTTAAGGTAGCTTCCCAGTCCTTCTTCCATTAAAACAAATAGGAAGCGAGAAAGAGGATCTCCTTGATGAAAACACCTGGTGGGGGAGAAGGGTTTTGAAGGCACTCCATTGACCAGTATGGAGAAGAAAGCTGAGGAGGTGAGATTTAGGATCAAGTTCACCAATTTTTTGTCGAACCCAAAGGATTCTAGCATGGAACGTAAGTACTGCCAAGTGATTCTATCGAAAGATTTTGAGAGGTCGAGTTTGATAAGCATACCTAGGATTTTGTTTGTCTTCATCAAGTGTATTACCTCATGAGCTAGGATGACGGTGTCCATGAATTTTCTACCTTCTATGTATCTTGCTTGTTATTTGGAGATGACAAAAGGTAGGATTGGCTTGAGATGTGTGGCTATCACCTTTGTGATGATTTTGTAGATGATGTTGCGAAGGGTGAATGGTCTATACTACCTTGGATGAGTGACTCTCTCCTCCTTCGAGATGAGGGTGAGAAAAGTAGCATTGAGGGTAGAGAAGACTTGAAATGAGGTTCTAGATTCCTCAACAACCTGCCAAATCTCTTCCTTGATTAGATCCCAGCAGTGATGAAAGAAATATGTGGTGAAGCTGTCTGGACCA
This sequence comes from Picea glauca, assembly GCA_000966675.3. Lineage (NCBI taxonomy): Eukaryota > Viridiplantae > Streptophyta > Pinopsida > Pinales > Pinaceae > Picea > Picea glauca. The sequence goes on along the minus strand of JZKD02S1926379.1, from coordinate 498,279 downwards.
GGCGCTTTTCCTGAGGGAATTTTCTTAACTGCATGATATACTTATTGTTGGGTGATGGGCCTCATTAAGGCTTCGTTCTGTTCTTTAGTTACGAGTGAGGGTATGTGCCTGGTTATATTCTAAATTTCTCCATCCCTGTCCTTGTTGTTTTTTATAAGGAGCTCCTTATAGTAGGTGTTTATCTCTTTGACAATTTGATTGTGTTCTCTGATGGGGTTACCTTGAGAATCCTCTAGCTAAGTGATCCTATTGATGTATCTGTGATGCACCATTTCTCTGTGGAAGAGCTTGTTGTTCCTCTCACCCTCCTTAAGCCATTGAACCCCAGATTTCTGACGCCACAAGATTTCTTCTTTCTTTTCCATTCTTCTAATTCCATTCGGAGCTCCTCCTCTTCCTTCATTAAATATGTGGTCCTGGTTCCTGAGATGAAGGTTCATTGTAGAGCTTCCAGTTTGCCTTCAATTTCCTTCATGCACTGGAATATGTTTCCAAAGGTGTTTTTATTCCAAAGCTTCAGAAGTTGCTTGAAGTTTTTTAGGCGTTGCTGGAACTTATACATGCAGGTGCCATGCTCTATTTCTTCCTAAGCCCACTACGACTTTTCTAGCTACTGGAAGTCAGGGTGGGAGAGACAGAACTTCTCGAAGCGAAAGGGTTTGAATTTTGGTGTTTCTCCTATTTCCAAGAAAAATGAGAGGGTCCAGTGATCCGAGCTAGTTTTTGGAAGATTGTTGGCCTCTATGGCAGAGTCCTCTTCTAGTAGGATTTTCGCTACAAGGAAGCGGTCTAGTTTACAAGCCACCTGCTAGTGTCCTAATCTTCGGTTGGACTAGGGGAAAATGCTATTTTGAGCTTCTATGTCTACTATATTAAGCTAGTCAATAAGGATTTGGAACTTACCACTGTCTTGCTCTAGCCATTTGGTGCCACCATTTTTCTCCTCTAGAGTCAGGATCATATTGAAGTCTCCTCCCAACACCCAGTTGGGTGTGCTCAGAAGCGTTCTGGTGTGAGATATCCTTTTCATGAAGATTTATTCATCCTGTGGGATCTGAGGCCCATAAATATTTGTGAATTACCCTTCCTTGGTCAATCTTGTGACCATGAAGTGCGTTGTGAGAATGTCGATAGTAGAGAAGGGCCTATTCATTGTTACAGTATTGGGGTTCCATAAAATTGCTAGTACTCCTGATGCACCAAAGGAGTCAGTGTGAATGTAGTCACACCTTCTCCAACAACAGTGGAAGATAGTTTTTTCTTCTGCTCCAACATATTTTGTCTTCTGTAACATGAGAACATCTGGATTTTCTGCATGAATATAGTCTCAGAGAGTCCTCTATTTGGATCTTCCATTGAGTCCTCTGATATTCCATGTTATGATTTTCATCATGATAGCTGTGGAGGTGGGTGGAGGTATCCCTCCGAGATCCTTTGGATCTGGTCGTAGTTTAGCATGAGGTTCCATGCCTCTTTGATGAGATGATGGGAAGATTTGCGTCCCCGTATTTTGTCTTCCCGTGGTGTGCACTTTGAGTATGTTCTTGGATCAATGGCTATACCCAGCCGTGTTGTAGATCTGACTATGGAGTATATGAAAAACTTTTGAAATTTGCAAATTTGTTCTACCAGGATGGTTTGTAACTCCTCTTGGTTGAGGGCTTCCTCTAGTTTTTCCAAATCTATGTCCACCAGATCTTATTCATCCAGTTGCATCAGGGTGTCCACATTTCCCCCCATTTTGTCTCCTTGGTGATCTTATTTTCCTTATGTAGATTTGTGCTTGGCATAGCCTTTTCCTTTCTCTTGGTTTTTCATTTTGTGTGGGTCTTGGATTTCTTTGTCTTCCTGAAGCTGTTTGAGAATGTATTAAGAAGTTTTGGTTGTGATCTTTGGAGCGGTGTCCAGATTTTGCTTCCTTGGCGAGTTATTTTTCCGGCCTGTGACCATGGTAAAGCTATCTTTTTGTTTTTTTTCTCTAACTTTGGGGCTTTCTGCATTCAGGGGGCAGTCTCGGAAGAGGTGTCCATGCTCATGGAATTTTCTGCAGCGAAAGGGGATGTGTTCATAGTCGATTTTTTGGTTCCAATCCTCATCCTGATATTCCAAGGTGACTAAACCAAGTATATCTTTTGAGATGTTCATGTAATGCATATTTTTGCATAAGAGGTATATTTTCTTTGTTTTGTGGATTCTGACGATTTGACATATCGTCCCACTATGTTTCTGATGCCCATAAGTATCTCTTCTATCTAGAATTCATGTGGCAGGGAGTATAGACTAATCTAGATTGGAGCCATTGTAAATACCTTCTTTTCAGGGCTAAAGATATCTGTCCAGAATCGTAGAAAAAGATCTGCTGAGTTGTAGAAATACAACCCGTTGTCAAAGAGTTTGTCCTTGTCTTCAATATTGTAAATAATAATCATAAAAAATCCTTTGGAGCTGAGATGGAACTTATAGTCTCCTTTAGGGTTCCACCAGTATTTAATCCATCTTGTTAGGTCATGTCCAGAAGGTAAATTTGGCTTCAACAACCACCTGTCTATTTGGGTAACATCAATCTCTTTTAATTATGAAATTTCAATCTAAATTTCATTCAAGTTCTCTTTGAGTTTCAACTGTTGTCTTATAATATTGATCTGTCCTAGTAGCCCAGGACAATTTTCTTTCCTAATGCCTAATGATCCTTTTTCTAGCAAATCAAAGGTCTATTCACAATCATCCTTGACTTCCTTGGCCATTTTCTTTCTTTTGGCTATGTTGGGCTCCCATACTTTAAGCATGATATCACCTCTGATTTTTTTACACCTCTTCTTTTGCTGAAAGTACAACTTCCTTTTGAAAAGTATCCAGGGTTTCTTTAGCCTCTTTTTCTTTGAAAACAATGTTATCGAAAGATTGACTTACTTGCTGGAAATAGTTCTGAATAACCTCTACGTTAGAATTCAATCTTTGTTGCTCTGATTCTATCTTCATATGCACCTCCAGTGCCTGGGCTTGAAAAATGTTTAAATCTATCACCCAATTTTGAATAGAATTCAACTTATCCTGCAAATGCCTCGCTAATTCTTCCTGTTGAATGACCTGCCCTTGATTGTCTTGCATCTTCTTATACATCTCATATAAACTAGACTTGAGTAGTTGAATCTCCTGTTTGTCAACAACTCTGGCTTGTTCCAGTCCGTTATTTATTTCATCTCTAATATTTTTCTTCGTGTTCCTTATTTGTCTTAGAAATTGGGCTATCATTTGATTCCTTTGATTAAGCCTTGCTTTCAAGTTATAAACTGAAATAAAATAGTTTGTTGTGAAAGATCCTAAAGATCCTACTACCTCTATAGAAAAATCTTCCTCTTCTAGGTTCTGTCCATCTACGAGCACTCTGTGTTTCTTTACCATTGTGCCTTCTTTCAAATGCATTTCTTGTTTCACTACAACTTTCCTCTCCTTACTGAAAAAGTAGTCAGAGGAAGGTATCTCTTCTCTAGAGATTGGAGTACGATCACTTACATATATAAGTTCCAAATGAGGAGTCTGAAAAGTTGACTGTAAAGGAGTCAATGATGCGATAGGGCTTCCCAACTATGTGAGTTGTGTTCCTTCTACTGTTTTTGGACTATTGGCAGGAATAGTTGACAATGAAGGAGGAATCGTTTGATATGATTTTAAAGGAGTCTCGGATTTGGAATTTCTTTTATACACTGGATGCTTTGTCCGTGAGGTTTCTGATCTTTGTGAGGACCCTTCAGGATTATTTGAGTTCTCCTCTGTAGTCCCTTTATATTTATATTTTGATTTGAAACCTGGAGGTATCTCTTCTTGTTCCGAAGGAGAGGTTATTGATTCCCCTTGTAGTATTTTTGGAAACCCACTTCGTCTATGATTCTAGAAAGCAAGAAAGTTGGTCTACAGGTCAGGGGGTAATGTCTTGACTCTCTCTAATATCTCCTCATATTTTCTGGCTCCTTTGAATCTGTCATCAAAGGGGGAGTTTTCATGCTAAAACATTTTCATGTTGCAATGAGCTAGATGATTTCCCACAATTTGGTATGGGTCATTCTTTGTGAGTTCAAGATATACCAGCTTAATGTCTTCTAATGCTACAACTTCCACTTTAGAAGGGCCAAGATTAAGCAATGAAAACTTCCCAATCTGCACAGGAAAAACTGGCCAGAATTTCTTCTAAGCTGCTTTTAACTCTGTACCAATGCTTCCTGTTATTATCTGGTATGCCACTTCTCTGCACACCAGTCTGTCAGGGACAAATTTAGGGAGAGCATGAGGGGGAATTGAACAACCGAAGACTCTAACATAAGAGAAATTCTATTCGATAAACCAATCAGTGAATGTTTTGAGGTTTCCCATGATTTTCTCTGAAATACAAGGGGGTGGGTATCCATATAATATTTGATGCACAGGTATCACTACATAGTGAAATATCTCATAAAAGAAATCTTTTTATTTCTCTTCCCATAGTTGAGAGTGATAGATATGGATGGGTTCTGCACAAGTTGAATTCCATTTCCAATTCATCAAAGGGAAAGGGGTCATATAACAGATAGCATCCATAATAGATGCAGACATATAAAAAGACACATGTTGTCCCTTTGACTTTGTCGTTTGGTACTCTGCAATCTCCTTGGTTAGGTTATCTGATAAAATCTTATCCCAGTTGAAAGTGTAACCCTCATCTACCTCGTGTATAATTGGCACCCATTCCACGAGGAAATGGGTAGAGATTTTCCTCCCAAATAGTCTACATAACATCATTGCTATATAAAATATGTATTCATTTAATGATGTCATGGCATAAATTCCATGGGTATCAGCTCTAAATTTTGTTGGGATTCCCCACCATTCTTTGATTATATATGGATATGTTGGGTCAAATTCTGTACACTCTTTTCTTTGAAATTCTTTTACGAATTCAAAATTATAAATGTATTTAGAAATAGGGGATAGCTTGTACATTACTTGAATATGTTCTGGTAAGAACGAGTCGATGACGAACTTTTGATGGTTCATGATACTCTTGGTCTGCACATCGGTGTTCATCAAATTCTAGTTTATCATGTCATTGTATGGCATGAGTTTCGGCTGTGTAGTTATTTTATGGAGCTCGACCTCTGCTATATCTCTGAGTTTATTTTCGGTCTTTTCGTTTTTGAAATCGTCTGGGAAATTCCTAACCTCATGCTCTAAGATTTAAAAAATCCACATCTAGGACATGACCAAATCTACAACATGTGGTGTAGTATCCGTTATAACATTCGAATTCAGACCTGATGATGCAGGAGCATTGTAAAAAATCAAGCGAGCGTGGAGGAGAAAGACAGCTGGAAAGTGCAACACGCATTTTTCACGTTTTGAAATGTTTTGAAAGTTTAAGGGAGCGGATATAAATGTAATAGCTAGAAGTGTATTTGCATTTATTTCTGGCTGTTGAAAACAGATCGTGAGCGATTTTCTCTCATCTGTCAATGTAAAAGGAATTTAAGCCCAGTTAATGAAAGTAGGTAGGTTTGAATTAATAGATTAGACAGTTTAGAGAGTAGGAGGGAAAACAGATATAGACACCCTCACCATTGTATCATTGTATTATTGTGCCATTAGCATAGAAAAGAAGAGGAGAGATGTAGTAGAGAGTTGAAAGGAGAATTCCATGTACAAGAGATTTGAATTAATATATGAAGCTTTAAATCAGATTTCATGGTGTTATGATGTTTTCTGTTTATACATGGTGAATGGTATGCTTACAGTTGTTTTAATCTCTTTGTTATGTATTTTCTTTAATACTGTGTTGAATGTATGACTTTATGTTGAATGTTTGGAGTCTGAAAGAGAGAGAGAATGAGTTTCAATTGTTTCTCTTCATGAGTGAGAGAATTTCGTGCAAGGAGTGCAGTGAAGCGTCCGCAAGGTGTGCATTGACAAATTTCTGAGTCATATCTCAAAAAGCTCAGGAGGGATACCGTTGTTCTCATTCTAGCAGAAGTGCAGGTGAAGCACCGAAGATGTGCAAGGTGTGCACAGGCTAGTCGAGGCCTTAGAAATTATCAACTAAGGTTGAAGGTTGAAATATTGTTGTTGAAGGAGTGCACAGAGTCGAAAAATCAAATACCCAAGAGTATTTGAACGATTGCCGCAAGGAGTGCGTGCAAGAGTCCCTTTAGAGACTCGAGTTTATAAGTTAAATATCAGAAGGGATAACACCTTTAAACACTTAAAAGGAAGATGGAGATCGAAACACTTCAAGGGAAGGACGTTTGCTATTTCACAGAGATTCTCGAGGAAGAAATCAAATGGTTGAAATTCTCTGTGGAGAACTTGAGAAGCCATGAGGACTGTAGGATTCAAAGAAGTTGCAGTGTGGTTAGAGGCAGGCGAACTCATCATTCTAGGAACCAGAATCAATGTGGACCGTTGACCGTGCTTTGCACAAATCTTTAGATCATCTTGTTATCTTAGGGATCCTGACTATGAAGAGTGGAGCATAGAGGAACTAAAGTCTCGAAGTCGCGAGTCGTGACATAAATCTCCATGGAGTTTCAAAATTTCGACATTTTGCTTGTTGGAAAGCAGAGGAGGCAGCATTTGGGATCGAGAGTTTCGAGCTTGTGAGAAGCAGAGGGAGAGATCCAGACCATTGGACCAAATCCATAGGAGATACGTTAGATATGAATCTACGTGGAGTATCACATATCATGAATAAGGAGGGCAGACCAAATCCTTTGGTCTTGTGAATTCCCGAATAGTGAGAAGTACGATCAACCTCTTCGCTACATCACGTATCGAGATCTCAGAGGTTGAAAGAAGTCAGTTTCGATTACAAAAGTCATGAGCTTACGAGTTGCGAGGGATCGTGCAACATGTGGCACATATGCTTGGTGGGAACCACATGGTTGACAGGTGGTGTGAGAATAATATGCCCGAAGAGAGGGAGAAGTAGTGACAGGTGGTGGACACGTGTTGTTTGAAAAGGGATTCAACACCCTGGTTGACTTATCATGCTTTGGGATCTCATAAGAAATAAGCACAAGGGTTCAAAATCATAAGTCATGAAGTTGCGAGTTTCGAGGGTCACTGAAGGATTCAAACCTTCATTGGATTTCGCATCTTAGAATCTCGTAAAAAGGGGGGCCTGTAGATTCAACTGTTCAACTCATGAACCTGCGAGTTGCGAGAGAGACTAGTATTTATCTCTAGCCATTGATTACACGTGGAGGTGCTAATAAGAAAGAGCCATACCCATCTCATCTCGGGTATTGACGTTAGGAGAAGATAAGTTGAGGGCCTTCAACCCGCGAACACGGGAGTTGCGAAAGGCGCTTGGGCAAGGACCTGTGGATCAAAATTGTTAAAGGTTTCAATAGGGAGCCAAAGAATCCACTTCTAATTAAGGAGAATTTAGAATGATCCTGCGCGGATCTTGGCCCAAGGGTCGGGGTCTGCATCAAGTGGTATCAGAGCTTGACTCTGTTTGTATATTGCAGACAGAGAGAGCGAGAGGAGAAAGAGTACTCTGATACACATCAAAGATATAGAACGAAGTCTTTGCTTTCATAGTAGAGAGAATAGGGGAATATTTCTCAGCCATGTTGCCGAGAAGAAGAGACAGGCCAGTGGCAATGCCCGATCTAGTAGTGGAAAAGGAAATGCACAAACTATATGCCAGGCTTAATGCTATGGAGATAGCACAGAGGCGCACAGTCGACGCTAGGGATATCAATGAGGCTGACAATGAAAATGAAGTTGGACATGAAGGAGAAGAATTCGTAGTTGAATATGCTGCAGACAAACACCTATTCAGGGTTGTTGCAAGGATAGGTGCCAGAGAAAAAATGGACATTCCAGTATACGAAGGAAACCTGGATGTTGAAGAGCTTCTAGACTGGATTAGAGATCTGGATAAATACTTCAACTATGAGGATGTCGAGGAAGATAAGAAGGTCAAACATGCTGTCACCAGACTTAAAGGGCATGCAACACTATGGTGGAATGAACTGCAGGCTGACAGACACTACAAAGGCAAGCAAAAAATCAAGAGTTGGTATATAATGGTTGCAAAGATGAAATCCAAATTCATACCCAAAGATTATCAAATCACTCTATTTCGGAGGATGCAAAATTTGAGATAGAAGATGATGTCAGTGAAAGAATACACTGAAGAATTCTACAAGATAAACATCAGGGCAGGTCATCGAGAAAGAGATGATGAAAAGGTTGCCAGGTACATGAATGGCCTGAGATATGACATTCAAGATGAGATGAGCATGATGATCATTCGAAATGTGGAAGATGCTTATCAGGTGGCTCTGAAATCTAAAGAGAAGTTGAGCCGAAAGTAAGGTCAAAGAGGCCGAGGAAGATGTCAAGCTAGAGGCAAGACAATTGCCCAAGACAGAACTCAGAAATCTAAAGAAGAGGGGAAGAAACCTCAAACTCAACATGAGGGAGGAGGAAGCTCACAGAGAGGGAAATATGCTGATAGAAATACTTTTCCTCGAGCTAGAGGAAGAGGAAGAGGCCGAGGAGGTGAAGTGAAATGTTTTGTCTGTGGGAAAACTGGACATAAATCTTATGAGTGTCCAGAAAGGAAGAAATATGGTGGTGAAAATCACATTGCCGAAGCTCAAGGATGGAATTTTGAGGAAGAAGATGCTGAGGGTGGAAGATCCTTAATGATGAGGAAAGTTCTCTTAATGCCATAGAAGGAGGCAGAGAACCCAGCCCAAAGAAACAGTCTGTTTCAGACTGTTTGCAAAACGAAGGACAGAGTATGCAAAGTCATCATGGATAGAGGTAGCACATACAATCTCGTTTCTACAGAGATGGTAGAAAAGTTGGAACTGGAGTCTATTGTACATCCAAGCCCATACATAGTTTCATGGATACAAAAAGGACATCAGGTAAATGTCACTAAACAATGTTTAGTTGAATTTAAAATAGGAGGATATAAGGATGAAATATTATGTGATGTCATTCCCATGGATGTTTATCATCTATTGCTAGGTAGACCATGGCAATATGACAGGAATGTGGTTCATGATGGGAGAAAGAACACATACACCCTGGAGAAAAATGGGAGAACACACATGTTGTTGTCGATCAAGGACAAAGAGGAGAGACCAGAGGTGAGAAACACTGTACTTCTCATGAGTGGGAAGGAACTTCTTAAGGAGGTTAAGAAGAAGGAAGGCACACAATTTATTGTGGTCAGGAAGCCTAGAATTGTTTTGAACAATACAAGGATAGATGATTTACCAGAAGAAATCCAAGAGTTGCTGGAAGAGTTTTTTGATATAGTAGTCGACGAACTACCTCATTCGTTACCACCTATCAGGAGTATAATCCATCACATCGATCTTATACCTAGAGCCAAGTTACCAAACAAATCCACGTATAGGTTGACACCACAGGAGAATGAAGAAGTCAAGAGACAAGACTAGGATTTAATGGACAAATGATTGATTAGAGAGAGCTTGAGTCCATGCACTATTCCAACAATCTTCAGCCCAAAGAAAGATGAAGGTTGGAGAATGTGTACAGACTCAAGGGCGATCAATAAGATCACCATCATATACAGATTTCCATTGCCAAGGATGGACGATTTGATGGATTGCTTGAGTGGAGCAAGATTTTTTTCAAAGATTGATTTGAAAAGCGGATATCATCAAATTCGCATGAGAGAAGGTGATGAATGGAAGACATCATTCAAGACGAATGAGGGGCTATACGAATGGCTTGTCATGTCATTTGGCTTAACAAATGCACCCGGTACCTTCATGAGGTTGACGAACGAAGTCCTGCAGGATTTCATAGGAAAATTCTCCATTGTATATCTTGATTATATATTAATTTTCAGCAAGACTGAAGAAAAGCACTTAAAGCATTTAGCTACAGTGATGAGGAGGTTACAACAAGAGAAATTTTTGATAAATATGAAGAAATCATCATTTATGAGGACATAACTCATTTATTTGGGTTTTGTTGTCTCTGCAAATGAGCTGAAGATGGATCCAGAAAAGGTGAATGCAATCAAGAATTGGCCATCACCGAAAAGTGTGTTTGAAGTTCGAAGCTTCCATGGTTTGGCAAGTTTCTATAGGAAATTCATCTGAAATTTTAGTGGAATTATCGCACAAATGATGGATACTGTGAAGAAAAGACACAAATATTTGCGTTGGATAGAGGAAACAGAGAAGAGTTTCAACCTGTTGAAGAAGAAGATCACTAAGCAACCAATTTTGGTTTTGCCAGATTTCAGCAAGACATTTCAGGTCAAGTGTGACGCGAGTGGATTTGCAATAGGAGCGGTCTTGAGCCAAGATGACAGGTCGATCGCATACTTCAGTGAAAAACTAAATGAAGTGAAGGTTACGTGCTCCACATATGACAAGGAATTCTATGCCGTCATACAAGAGCTGAAGAAATGGAGACATTATTTGGTTCCTAAAGAGTTTGTTTTGTACAGTGATAATCATGCTTTACAATTCTTGACTCAACAGGAGAAGTTGAACCAAAAACATGTTAAATGGGTTGAATTCATGCAGAATTTTACTTTTGTAACTAAGCATATTTTTGGAACTGCTAATAAAGTTGTTGATGCTTTGAGCAGGAAATGTTTTCTTATGCAGGAATTCAAAGTCAAGACTTTGGGTTTTGATAACCTCAAAGAAATGTATAGGGATGACCCAGATTTTAAGGAAGCGTATGAGGCATCTGAGAATCCAGTTCTCAAGGACAAAACCCAATGGACCAAATATATGATCTAGGATGGATTATTATTCAGGGGTAATCAATTATGTATTCCAAAATGCTCCATGAGGGAGAACCTATTGAAGGAAAAACATAGTGGAGGATTGAATGGACACTTCGGTCATGATAAGACGTTCTCAAAATTGAATGGCTCATATTTTTGGCTAGGGATTAGGACAAATGTCAAGAAAATTGTGGACAAATGCATAATTTTTCAGCACACAAAAGGGAAAAGGTAGAGCACAGGGTTATACCAGCCATTACCTATACCAGAAAGGCTGTGGGATGCAATGAGCATGGATTTTATATTGGGACTGCTAAGAACACACGAGGCTATGATTCGGTCTTTGTGGTAGTCGACAAATTTTCCAATATGGCACATTTCATACCATGCCAAAAAACCAGTGACGCAACTCATATTGCAAACCTGTTTTTCAAGGAAGTCGTTAGACTTCATGGCTTGCCAAGGAGTATAGTTTCTAATTGGGATACTAAGTTTGTGGGACATTTCTAGAGGACTTTATGGAAGAAGTTGGGGACAAGTTTGTCATTTAGCTCAGTGTATCATCCTCAAACAGATGGGTAGACAGAAGTTGTGAACAAAAGCTTGGGGGACTTGTTGAGAAGCCTAGTGACTGAACACCACAGTCAATGGGATCACATTCTGCCATAGGCGGAATTTTCTTACAATGACTCACTCAACAGAAGCACGGGATAGAGTCCATTCCAAATTGTATATAGAATGTAGCCAAGAGAAGTATTTGAATTGAAAGATTCAGAACAAGCTAAAATTAGAAGTGCTAGTGCAAAAGACTTTGCAGAAGCAATGAAGAAGCTTCACAGCTGAGTCAAGGAGTGATTGTAGAGTTCAAGCCAAGAATATAAGCGCAGAGCAGATCAACACAGGCGAAAACTTCAAATTGAAGTTGGTGATCTGATTCTTTCACATCTGAGGAAGGAAAGGTTCCCAAGAGGAACATATAATAAGTTGAAGATGAAAAATATTGGACCATGCAAGGTCATGAAGAAACTTGGGCAAACGCATATGAGATTAAATTACCCAATGGGGTTGGAATTTCACCAATATTCAACATTGCAGATTTGTACCCTTACAGAGCTAAAGAAGTAGGAGAAGAGGAGGAACAGAAAGAATTTCAATGGAAAAAATAGATGTCTATAGCTAGAAATCCACAGATGGAAAGCATAATTGACAAGAGGATTAGAAAAAAGACCAGAAGGAAAGAGTATTTTGAATACTTGGTCAAGTGGAAAGGACATCTAGTTGAAGATGTCAGCTGGGAAGATGAAGCAGAAATTCAGAAGCATGGACAGACCGTGCAAGAGCTCATGAACAAGAGTTCATGAAAATTTTCAAGCCAGGGAGTATGATGCAGGAGCATCGTAAACAGTCAAATGAGCGTGGAGGTGAAAGATAGCTAGAAAGCGCAACACGCATTTTTCACATTTTGAAATGTTTTGAAAGTTTAAGGGAGTGCATATAAATGTAATAGCTAGAAGCGTATTTACATTTATGTCTGGCTGTTGCAAAGAGATCATAAGTGATTTTCTCTCATCTATTAATGTAAAAGGAATTTAAGCCCAGTTAATGAAAGTAGGTGTGTTTGAATTAATAGATTATACAGTTTAGAGAGTAGGAGGGAAAATAGATATAGACACCCTCACCATTGTATCATTGTAGTATTGTACCATTAGCATAGAAAATAAGAGGAGAGTTGTAGCAGAGAGTTGAAAGGAGAAGTCCATGTACAGGAGCTTTGAATTAATATATGAAGCTTTGAATCAAATTTCATGGTGTTATGATGTTTTTTGTTTATACATGGTGAATGGTATGCTTACAGTTGTTTTAATCTCTCTATTATGTATTTTCTTTAATACTCTGTTGAATGTATGACTTTATGTTGAATGTTTGAAGTCTGAGAGAGAGAGAGAGAATGAGTTTCAATTGTTTCTCTTCCTGAGTGAGAAAAGTTCCTGCAAGGAGTGAAGTGAAGCATCCGCAAGGTGTGCATTGACGAAGTTCTGAGTCGTATCTCAGAAAGCTCAGGAGGGATACCGTTGCTCTCATTCCAGCAGAAGTGTAGGTGAAGCACCGAAGCCATGCAAAGTGTGTGAAGGCTAGTCAAGGCCTTAGAACTTATCAACTAAGGTTGAAGGTTGAAATATTGTTGTTGCAAGGAGTGAACAGAGTCAAAAGATCAAATACCTAGGAGTATTTGAACGATTTCCGCAAGGAGTGCGTGCAAGAGTCCCTTTAGAGACTCAAGTTTACAAGTTAAAGCTCATAAGGGATAACACCTTTGAAAACTTCAAAGGAAGACAAAGGTCGAAACACTTCAAGGGAAAGATGTTTGTTGTTTCACAAAGATTCTCGAGGAAGAAATCGAACGGTCGAAATTCTCCGTGGAGAACTTGCGAAGCTGCGAGGACTGTAGGATCCAAAGAAGTTGCAGGGTGGTTAGAGGAAGGAGAACTCATCACTCTAGGATCCAGAATCAACGTGGACCGTTGACCATGCTTTGCACAAACCGTCATATCATCTCGGTATCTCGGGGATCCTAACTGTGAAGAGTGGAGCATAGAGGAACGAAAGTCCCAAAGTCAAGAGTCGTGACAGAGATCTCTGTGGAGTTTCAAAATTTTGTCATTTTTCTTGTCGGAAAGCAGAGGAGGCAGCGTTTTGGATCGAGAGTTCTGAGCTTGCGAGAAGTGGAGGGAGAGATCCTGACCATTGGATCAAAGCCACGAGAGAGATATCAGGTCTGAATCTGCATGGAGTATTAGATATCGTGAATAAGGAGGGCATACCAAATCCTTTGGTTGCACGAATTCCCAAATAGCGAGAAGTACAAGCAACCTCTTCGTTACATCGCGTATTGGGATCTTGGAGGTTAAAATAAGTCAGTTTCGATTGGAAAAGTCATGAGATTACGAGTTGCGAGGGCTCATGCAACATGTGGCACATCTGCTTGGTGGGAATCATGTGGTTGACAGGTGGCGTGAGAATAAGATGCCCAGAGAGAGGGAGAAGTAGTGACAGGTGGTGGACACGTGTTGTTCGAAAAGGGAGTCAACACCCTGGTTGACTTCTCGTGCTTCGGGATCTCGTAAGAAAGAAGCACAAGGGTTCAACATCATAAGTCACAAAGTTGCGAGTTTCGAGGGTCACTGAAGGAGTCAAACCTTCGTTGTCTTTTGCATCTCGAAATCTCGTAAAAAGGGGGACCCATAGATTCAACCATTCTACTCGCGAACCTATGAGTTGTGAGAGAGACTAGCATTTAGCTCTATCCAGTGGTTACGTGCGGAGGTGCTAATAAGAAAGAGCCATACCCATCTAATCTCGGGTATCAGTGTTTGGAGAGGAGAAGTCAAGGATCTTCAACCTGCGAACACGCGAGTTGCGAAAGGCGCTTGCGCAAGGACCTGTGGATCGAAATTGTTAAAGGTCTTGGCAGGGAGCCAAAGAAGCTGCTTCGGCTTAAGGAGAATTTAGAATGATCTTGCGCAGATCTTGGCCCAAGGGTTAGGGTCTCCATCACCTGAGCTTTCACCAGCATCATCATTATTTTTCTGCATTTTCCTTGGTGCCATGATACCTGTGATATGAAGCGAGTAGCTGTTATAGAGAAGAAGGCATAAGTTTTATTAGCAAATTGCTAATTTACTAAAAGTGAGAAAGAAATTTGAATTAGAAACCTTTATTCGTCTTTATCCCACCTTAATTAGATTGTGCTTTCTACAGTTCATAAATTTATTTTCCTTAATGAGGAGAGTATGTCTAGAGATACACATCTTACACTATAAGATATTTCATTAATTTATAATAAGTGTTGCCAAATATCGGTGATTCAAAACTTGGATATCCAAAGGAATGTCTTCGAAAACTACTGAGTAGCGAAATGTGAAAAGTCATTTAATATCATTAACCCCGTTTTAATGTTAAATTAATTATGCTTAAGCGATTAATACTTTCGGGATTTCAGAATTCAGGGTTTTTTGAGTGAGAAAGAGTGATAACTCTTTGATTTTCCAAAATGTGATTGATTAATGATTTGTTAAGTATGTTTAAAATTTAATTAATCATGATTAAAAAGGAATTTTGTAAAAAAGTGCATCGGGACTTTAAACTACTGTTTAAGTTGAGATGGTCGAAAAAGAAAATACGAAATGCTTAGAAATCCATTAAACGTTTTTAATTATTCCTTTTAATTCAGTTTAATTTCTTTTAAACAATCATTTTTCGAGACTTCAGTATAGAGACTTTGGAGCTGTTATTTAAAAATCATACTTCGTGAATAGCCGAACCCCGAAACCCGAAACTCTTGAAAGAATTTTTAGAACTAAGGGTGGTTCCATAACCAAAGGAAAATTGATTTTAAGGTTAAAAGAAGAAATAATAAACTTTGTTTCAACAGAAGGTCAGAGTCCCAAGAACTTGTTGATTAGGGCGTGCTCTCTCATGAATTGGGTGTGCTCTCCTACCCATGTCGAACTGATGAGGTATATGGGTGGTTTTTCTGACTAAGGAATGCATTTACCAAGTTCCCATCCATGAGATTCCTTTGGATGAGACATGCTTGGCTCCACATCCATCACTTTTCTGAGGCCCTATTATTTGTTCAGGAGTTGTTCCCTTAGATGGGGCGGCGAATCAAAGGTAGGTCGCTTGGATCTTGTTCCCATTTTATCATTGGTTGTTACATTACTGTACGAGGGGTTCCCCCCCCCCCCCTTTCTGGACTCATCTTGTCTTCTTAGTTCCAGGGGTTTGATCATACCAGCACAGAACAAGCGGCAGGTTCAACAACAGGTAGGGAAGGACATGCAACGAATTACAAAGAGGCGTTACGAAGTGATAGGGTTACAAAGCCCCCTAACTGAAAATATTTTAAGCACATCTATTCAGATATGTATTAGCTCAATTTTAAAATTTAATGATAAATTTATTATTTACATTTCCAATTCTATTTTTCTCTTAAACACCTCTGCCTTCCATTGTGACTTCATGTCATTTACAATTCAGGTTCATCCTAGGGTAATCAATTTCATATTATAGTTTTGGATCTGAAAGTCTAGGTCTAGGGTTGGATTCTCTTAGAGTGTTATCCTTCAACAATACACTCCTTTATTTTCATATGGGTTTTCTTGTTATTTTAGTACTGGCATGCATTTCGTTTTTTTTAGTAGAACCAATTTGTAGACCTAGAGTGTTTAAGGTAGTATCCATTATAATCCATTATTTTCATATGGGTTTTCTTGTTATTTTAGTACTGGCATGCATTTTATTTTTTTTAGTAGAACCAATTTATAGACCTAGAGTGTTTAAGGTTGTAGCCATTATAGTATAGTATTGAGGTTTTCCTATTTTACTAGAGTAATAGGGTAGACAAATCTATATAACTCTATTTTTTTAATTCTCAGGCTAATAGATATATCAATTATATGTGGGTTTTCTTCTTATTCTTGTGTTGGTTTTTATTTTCTTTTCTAAACCTAAAAGGTTTCAGGGTTGTAGCAATTACACTTCAGGGTTATAAGGCATGCCAATATTTCTGTTGATTCCAATATTTAATGTGATACCAGTCATCAAGAACATAGGTTTCACATTCCTTGACATGCTCATGGTAAACATTGGCATATTGTATATTCTAGTATTTTAATTAGTAAAATAAATATTTGAATCTTTGAAACCTATGATGTTTATGGCTTGACCAAGAGAAATAGCAACACGAGTTTGCATCAAAAAATAGATTATTGTTATATTTTTTTATTGATATAGATGTATAAATTGAGAGCATACGATATATGTTATGTCATATGCTCTGATTTTGTTTTCACTAAACACCATTTTTTTTTTTAATGTTGATAGGATATATTATATAGGATAATATTTTGTATGAATATAATATATGATAGTCCATTAATTAGGGATAATTTTAGTATAAACTATATGTTAAGAATAATAATATCTCTCTAAGGAATCTTAAAAATGTATCTATATTTCAACTTGAACGAAAAATATAAAAAAAATCATGGAAAACGTAGGCAAACCCTAGATGCTTGGTATGAAAAATGTTATATTTTTGTAGTGATTATGTGAAAAATGTTATCTTTTATGGTAAATTGTTTAGGATATTGTTTTATCTAATTGAACATCACATGTGTGATTATCTATACCAATACTAAGTTGCAACAATACATCGATTTATCAATTACTCCATATATTCATGATATAATATGCAAATAAGAGAATTTCTTACCTTGAATCTGTATACTACAAAAGGGTAGAAAAATAAAATATAACACCTTTCCCTCGAGCATGTTCAAGTTGAGGAATATCTTATTACATATCCTTCTAAAGAGTGATGTGCACTAAGATAACACATTGACTTGAACAAGAGATTTGGTTGCAGTTCAATGCATATGTTCATGGGTTAGATAATTTGCCTCGCAAACATTATTTTTTATTTGAATTAATCACTAATCTTTTAGAATTTAATCTATTTTTTGTTTATATGTACGATTATGTAAAAAAATTATATGTTGATGTATGATATATGTATCAAAACAAATATATGTACTTTTAGTAATTCCCTATATAATTGAAACACCAAACAAATTCCTTATAATGAATACACTATACTAGTAATGAATCAAATGCTTTTGTGTTCAATATGGAGTTACTAACCCATGATCTCTTATGCATAACATGAATCCAATCACTTCTTAGTAATGAGTGTTTTCCATATATAAATTACATTACACTAATGTCTAGTCATAACATCATGCATGTACCCCGTGGTTGATGTGCCTGACAATTTGGCATGCACAACAACCCTAAGGAAAAGCATATGACATGTTAACTCAAATGAAATTGGATATTCATAATTAATACACTATACTACTAATGAATCAGATAAGGTAAGATTTTGTGTTCAATGTGGATTTACGAACCCATGATCTCTTATGCATAACATGAATCCAATCATTGCTTAGTAATGAGTTATTTCCATATATGTTACATTACACAGATGTCTAGTCATAACATCATGCGTGTACATACCCATCAACTTATATAGGGTAATATTATAAGTATATATTATTATTATTATATTAGCTTATATCAGTTCATATGATATTAGTCTCCCATGACTACCAATCCTTTTACACCACTTCCCAACAGTTATGTGCATGCCAAATTGGCATGCACGGAAACCCTAAGGAAAATAATATGACATGTTAACTCAAATGGAATTGGATATTCATAATGAATACACTAGTAATAAATCAAATAAGGTAAGTTTTTGTGTTCAATATGGATTTACTAACCCATGATCTCTTATGCATAACATGAATCCAATCAATGCTTAGTAATGAGTGTTTTCCGTATATAAATTACATTACACTAATGTCTAGTCATAACATCATGCATGTACATAGCCATCCGCTTATATAGGGTAATGATATAAGTATATTATTATTATTATTATAATTATTTTATATCATTTCATATGATATTAGTCTCCCGTGACTACCAATCCTTTTACACCACTTCCCAACAGTTATGTGCATGCCAAATTGGCATGCACATAAACCCTATGGAAAAGAATATTACATATTAACTCAAATGGAATTGGATATTCATAATGAATACACTATAACTAGTAATGAATCAAATAATGTAATCTTTTTTGTTCAATATGGAGTTACTAACCCATGATTTCTTATGCATAACATGAATCCAATCACTTCTTAGTAATGAGTGCTTTCCATATTTAAATTACATTACACTAATGTCTAGTCATAACATCATGCATGTACATACCCATCCGCTTATATAGGGTCATAATATAAGTATATATTATTATTATTATTATAATTAGCTTATCTCATTTCATATGATATTAGTCTTCCATGACTACCACTCCTTTTACACCACTTCCCAACAGTTATGTGCATGCCATGCACAATAGCCATAGGGCTTCTGTGCATTCCAAATTGGCATGCAAAACAACCCTAAGGAAAACCATATGACATGTTAACTCAAATGGCATTGGATATTCATAAAGAATACACTAGTAATGAATCAAATAAGGTAATATTTTGTGTTCAATATGGAGTTACTAACCCATGATCTCTTATGCATAACATGAATTCAATCACTCCTTAGTAATGAATTCTTTCCATATATACATTACATTACACTAATGTCTAGTCATAACATCATGCCTGTACATATCCATTAACTTATATAGGGTAATAATATAAGTATATATTATTATTATTATTATTATATTAGTTTATATCAGTTCATATGAGATTAGTCTCCCATGACTACCAATCATTTTACATCACTTCCCAATAGTTTTGTGCATGCCAATTTGGCATGCACAACAACCCTAAGAAAAACCATAGGACATGTTAACTCAAATGGCATTAGATATTCATAACAAATAAACTATTCTAATAATGAATCAAATAAGGTAAGCTTTTGTGTTCAATATGGAGTTTCTAACCCATGATCCCTTGTGCATAACATGAATCCAATCACTTCTTAGTAATGAGTGCTTTCCATATATGTTACATTACACTAATGTCTAGTCATAACATCATGCATGTACATACCCATCAACTTATATAGTGTAATAATATAAGTAGATATTATTATTATTATTATTATATTAGCTTATATAAGTTCATATGATATTAGTCTCCCATGACTACCAATCCTTTTACACCACTTCCCAACAGTTTTGTGCATGCCATGCATAGCAACCATATGAATTTTGTGCATGCCAAATTGACATGTAAAACAACCCTATGTCTGTTGTGCATGCCAATTTGGCATGCACACCAACCCTAAGGAAAACCATATGACATGTTAAATCAAATGGCATTGGATATTCATAAAGAATACACTAGTAATGAATCAAATAAGGTAAGATTTTGTGTTCAATAAGGAGTTACTAATCCATGATCTCTTATTCATAACATGAATCCAATCATTGATTAGTAATGAGTGCTTTCCATATATAAATTACATTACACTAATGTCTAGTCACAACATCATGTATGTACATACCCATCAACTTATATAGGGTAATAATATAATTATATATTATTATTATTATAATTAGCTTAATCAGTTCATATGATATTAGTCTCCCATGACTACCGATCCTTTTACACCACTTCCCAACAGTTATGTGCATGAAAAATTGGCATACACAGTTGATCCAGATTTAGGAGCGAAAAGAACTGATTAACAAACCGAATACAATAAACAAAGAGATATGAAGAACAACACAAATATCCAGTGAACAATATCTTCTATTGAATAAATGAAATAGGCTGAAACTATAAAAATACAGAACTGAAACAATTTCTCAAATTGTGGTAGTTGTCTCTGAGAAGAGATGTGGCTACTATGTACATTTGTCTAAGAAGAATCATTACAATGAGGCTCCAAAGGCCTTTTTGATATTACTCATGAATTCCAAAACCCTATACATCCAAAAACCTAACCCTAGGAGGTGAAATGCCAAAATGCATTGTTACGAGGAAAATCTCTCTATGGCATGGGTAAACCACAACAGATAGAAATGACTGCAGAAATAAACTCTAATATCAAGTATGCTATATAAAAAAATATGCTAACAAGACAAGATAAAGAGCCTGGATCGTCTAGATGTTCGATAAAGTCTATCATTGAGCACTTGAATCAAAGAAATACACCTGCAACTTGTCCTCAACAACCAAGAAATGAAAGCATATGGTGATAATATATAAAGTTATGACATTCAACAACATAATCCATCAATATTCATAACAAATATGCCCATGGAATAACAATTCAAATATTTGCAAGACATTAATTGGATGAGAAAAGAGTATTTATATTAAAATTTAATCAACATAAGTGTTGTATGAATTACAAACTTTTGTGTCGGCATGGTTCAGAACTGAGAAACTAAGTCCCTTCTAGCTGGGCCTCCACCACTGTTGGATCATGTTGTCATTGATGCCAATGGTTTGTCATTGATGCCAATGGTTTGATTACTTGGGAGATTGTTGGATCATATGTCATTGATGTAAATGGTTTGGTTTG
>JZKD02S1926379.1:452052-468998 GCA_000966675.3 Picea glauca | reverse complement strand
CTGATATATGTTGCTGATATGTGCTCACATCTAACTGGTTATAAATGACAACAATGGGTAATGAATAAATGTTGAAAGCTAATTGATGAGTTTTTGTGCAAGAGGGCAGTTTTGGGAAAAAGAGCCCCACACTCATTCACCCCCCCTCTAAGTGTGGTAGGTGTGTCCAACAACCACTTCAATTCTCCACCAAAGGAAAGATGATATAAGAGATAAAATGAGGTTCTCAATCAAGTAGGGAAGATCTTGGGGGATGAATAATGTGTTCATATTTAAAAGGATAAATGGATGCAGACTCAATATGAAGTGAATAATTTCTCCAGAGTAACTTTGCTCTCAAAGTTGAATTCTTCTCTTCTTTTCCATAGCTTAGGTATGACCCATTTATAGCCTTCAAATGGAACTAAAGGGCTGAGTTAGAATGTTTCCAGTATATGGAAGGTCAAGGATCATGGATCTTGTGATGTGACATGGAAACTCGACACCATTTTTTAATTTGGGCACAAAACCCGATGTACGCAGACTGTAATGGTGCAACCTACGTATACGCATGTTGTATAATATTTAGGGCACATATATGTGGAAAAATATTATTTTTATCTATGGGAACTACAAAAAAGGAACTTCAAGTTTGCGTAGGGAAATGGAAAAAGGCCTTCTGAGAAATTTTTTATAGGATGAGGAAAATATTTCTATAAAAAACGCCTCCTAATGTGTGAGGTCATAGGAGTATCTGCGATGGCCGAAATACATTATAATACCTAGAAGTGGAGTAATGGAGACCTAGCTAGACGAATTAGTTTCTCATGAGAATATTACAATCTGTATTGACTTTTTTTCACATGGCTACCAATTTGAATTACAGTGCAGATCCATGTGAAAATATACTAAACAACTATTCATGGCCATGAATAGGCAATACAAAGGTGGCTACATTCCATAGGATATCATGGTCATGCACAAGTCCCAGTAAAACCAGTCTCAAAATCAATCTAAATATATCTATATACAATGGGGTACAATCTGATCTCCCATGATCATTGAAGTCATATAGGTATTGGTTTAATGAAAGATAGAAACAGCTCAGGAAAGTTGTGACTATGAAATGATGTATTTAAGTCTTCTACACGATATTCCAAAGGTGAAATTCTACATCATGTGAATAAAGGAGTTGAGGTTGAAGACAATGAGACTTGATTTGATTATCGGTCATTAAGGTATATTGTTAACAAACGTGAGACAACCTATCGATAATGAAAGTAGGTATCAAGGCACCGAGTCAATTCTTAAAAGTGTGAATAAAGGTGTCAAGGTCAAACACTTGAAGAATCCATCGATCATGATACATTGATGTATTCCCAACTGTCAATGGTGGGAGAACTTGCCACTAATGCATGCAAGCATCTAAGTACTCATAGGACTCTAGGTCTCGTTTCCAAAATAGATGGGTTGAAGTTGATGGAAAGAGATTTGTTGAAAGGAGAGAATTGAGGCATATCTCATCATTCCACGCAAGGTACAAAGAATAAGCTTAATGATTTGGATGAAATTATATGAATAACATGTTCATGAACCGATGATCTTATGCATCTTTCGTGTGTGCCAGGCGCAAGCGGTACACGAAAACGACTCTATGAATAACAACCAATAAGGAAAATTTCTGACAAAGGAAAAGAAACCACCAATAAGGCTAATGGAATCCAAGACATTGCATGAATCCTAATGCGTGAATAGATTTATTTCTGTCGAACACAAGGGAAACCCCCCATTCAGTGACCAATGATGAAATGTTGACTATTGAGTTCAAGGTTACCCACTGTTAGCACCATGATTTTCATAGCTAAGGATAGAGGTTTGTCAACAGTTTTCAAAGTCATTCCTGTTAGCACCAATATTGTTTTTATGCCTGGCATCATCTAACATCTCCAAGTGTTAGTTTCAAAGGAAATCTTTATCATTTATTATTTCCATTTCCAATTGCAACTGTACGTTGCAAAATTCACTGCGCCATGCAAAATTCACTATGCATTGCAAAATTTGCTACGTGTTGCACAGAGGATGTTGTCGCGCAGAGAATGTTGTCACGCAAAGGACGTTGTCGCATAGAGGATGTTGTCGCATAGAGGATGTTTTCGTGCAAAGGATAATTTTGTGCAGAGAATGTTGTCACGCAAAGGATTTTGTCGCACAGAGGATGTTGTCGCATAGAGGATGCTATCGTGCAAAGGATGTTGTCACGCATAGGATGTTGTCACAAAGAGGATGTTGTCGCACATAGGATGTTGTCGCAAAGAGGATGTTGTCGCGCAGAGAATGCTATCGTGCAAAAGATGTTGTCGCGCAGAGGATGCTATCGCGCAAAGGAAGTTGCCACATAGAGGATGTTGTCATGCAAAGGACGCTGTCGTGCAGAGGATGTTGTTGTGCAGAGAATGTTGTCGCGCATAGGATTTTCCTGCACATAGGCTACAGGGAATGCTATGCAAATGACTGGTTTAGTGGTCAACTTCAATATCACCTTCTAACCAAATGGATAGGAATTTTGAAAATACCCGAGAGGTTTTTGTTGAGGACAAACCAAATAATAAAAAAATCTATCAGATTTGAAAACCGTTTCACATTTTGGGAGATTCGAAGGAATATTTCAACCTTATTTTTAAGTTTTCATGATTTCCTGTCCGAGACATGTTTTTGTGACACGTATTCCTGCTAGAGGGATACGAATTTCAAGAAATCAAGAGATTTTTTTCTTTATAGCGAGCTTACCTACAACAACCTCTCTTCGTTTTGAAAAACATTTTTTTATTCGTGACATATGATGTCATATTTAACTCTTATTTTCCTAGTTTGTTGTGCAATCCTTTGTGTTTTTGTTGTAGGTTATTGTTGCGTAGCATACTTGCTGTGCAGGGGTGCAAAAGTGTCCAAAAATTCACATGATGACTTATCACAACCATATGGTCTAATTTTGATCATGACCAATGATTGTAACGAATATTTTGGTTACGATTATGATTTGGAAAAGTCCAGTTTTCTATTTTTAGTAAATCCATTTAAGTTATTGTTCTCTTTCAAAGAAATCAGATCCATGATTCTAGGAGAGCGTAGTTCGACCCTAGCATCCAAGGATGACATTTCCGTCTCCTTTTTGAGTAATAATATTTCACAATTTTAAAATTCTAGTAACTTTTTCTAGGGCCCTTTTACACCAACATTAGCTAGGCTAGAGCTTTGGAATAGGTAGTGAGACACACTCTCCAAAGAAAAAAACACACAAGAGTATATTGTGATAAGGAGTGTCAAATTCCATTTGCATCATTTTGTCCTGGGAAGCCTTTCTCACACAAGGGTCAAACCTGAGGTTTCATTGAGATTGACAAAGTTACTCACCCTGCTTTGTTGATATCCGTGTAGAGATTGGACGTATTACGGGGGTCACTTGAAGGTATACCCACAATGATGAGTGGAAGCCTCTCAAGTTTATTTCGGGCTAGATACCGTGCCCTTGCGTGTGGATTAGACTATCGATTGTTCCCCCAGGTATCATTGTTGTTGGTGGTAACCTTAGTAGCCTACCTTCTTAGGGTCTTACATAAGGTGACTATGAAGGGGTAAGTCTTCACAATACCTGGAATCGACATTGGCCAGACTCACTTGGGATCCTTGGAGGGTATACCCACGATTGTGTGTGGGAGCTTACACTAGGGTGTAAGTCTATTATGCAGGTCGTCAATGTAACTTTTCCACCCTAGCCCATCCCCTTCTTGTCTCATCGCCGCGAAGTTGGATTTCATCACCAACTAGTGACTTCAAAATTGGAAGGTCTTGTTTGCTTGGTTTTGCTTCCTAGATTTTACTAGTGCATTCTGTTTGTTTACCCAAGTTGTCTATAGAATTTCTTGTGTAAGATTCTAACTCGATCACAATTGACCCTCCACATCGTTCGCGTAGAATGCAAGGCCTACCCCCGGAATATCTGGAAGGTTCTCAACCCTTGCCTACCAACTCTTTGGAGGGATCTCCTCAACAAAGTGAAGTCCAAGATGTTGCTACTCCACCAGTGGGAAGAACTAACTCTTTAGAACAATTATGAATTACCAATTCTTGAGAGGACTTCCGACTTCCTACTGACTCTGAGAGACATATTGTTCGAGTGAATTCCTCTAGTTTTTTCATCTGTAAAGGTGTCTTTGGAGGAGGGGGAGAATATAGACCAAGTACAATCTATGAAGAACTATAATCGCAATACTGAGTCTCTACATTAACCTCAAACTTAACCATATTGATGCATAAATGGTCACTGTATTGCATCGATGGGTTTTGACTCCCACTTGCTGCATTTATGACATTCAAAGAGCTCGAGGCCATGTGTTGATTATGTGGAAAAGGATTAGTCAGCACAGTGGGCGGGAGAGATAAAATCCTCATAGCTTCTGCAAGTTTGGGGCACAAGTGTGTAAGGTGATCATCTGTACAAAGCTTGCAGGGAAAATTTACCTTTCGCCTTTCTTTATTTCCCTCACCAACATTATTATTCCACTTATCATTATTACCGTTGTCCTTGGGTTTATTGTTATTCTTCCCACCCTTACGATTTTTACCACATCCTTTCTTTTTATTCCCTCCTAGGTTTTGGTTACCATTCGGGTTGGTCAATGATTGCAAAGAATGTACATCCATCGACTGAGTGGAAGTGGGGGACATGGACAAAGTTGGCCCTCCTACAGACTGGTTTAGAGGAAACTCTTTCAACTGGATTGTCACCAAGTCTAAATTTTTTACATTGATAGAGCCTACAGTACCATCGGCATGAGGCCCGAGCTTTTTTCTAGGGTCATAGTTTGACCTCGGTGCATTTGGAAGAATCTCATATAACATCCCAGACTGAGCATATATAAGATCTAATAGTTGGGATTTAAAAATCGCTTCTTCCTCAGATGCAACCCCATATATAGAAACATCCTTGAAAATATAAGGTTGTAGATACATAAGGAACCACTCAAGCAAGAATTACATAGGTATGTAATACTTGATCAACCTATTCCATCTATGCCACTCTTGGATGTGATCCAAGATATGGGTAGCCTTATCCTAACCAAAGGTCGACAGATGTTCTATGCCAGCATTATAATAAAATGACAATTGGAAGTGGTTGAGTAAGACTAAAGACATCTGATTAAAATTTTTGTACGTCCCCCGTAGTAGCTCTATGTACCATTTTGTTTCAACCCCTGTGAGGGTGCATTGAAACAATATTAAACAAATAGAATCATCATTAAGTGAATTCAAAGAAAACCAAAGATGAAAACTAGTGATTTGATCACTAAGATCCTCACCAGTATTTCCTTCGAATTTCAGAATATCTAAAGGAATATTGGCAGGGACAAGGGGATATGTTTGATCATGATGCATAGGGTCATTCATTAATCTATACAACTCTGGCAGATTGATCATGGCTAGAAAAGGGAGACAGGGTTGTGGCATCTGTCCCCAAGCTCCCGGGAAATATTTTTGTTGGGGAATCGCAGCCCATCCATGGTTCTAGTATGCACCATGGCCCTGTCTGGGATTGTAAGACCCTCCTCCGAACTAATTCATGAAGGGTTGGTTGGGCACCATTCTAGTAGGAACGTTATGATGAGGGCTGTAGAAATTGCCCCCAGTCGGAGTAGCTCCAGGTTGGGGGTTTCCCAAGGTATGAAATTGACTTCCTTCGGGTGTGAATCAGGATGATATAGGCAGATTCATCATGCCAAACGTGTTGGTCAAAATTGGTGTAGAGGAGGTAGGTGTAAAGTAAAAATTGTAAGCAAAATCTTATCATATAGGTTGAACACACCATCCAGGAGCATTAGGACCAGGATTAGACCCAGGCTGTAAAGGTGGAAGGCCTCCAAATGTAGGAGTCATTTGTGGGATATGAGCATTGCCAAACGAAAATGGAGTATGTGAAGGAGCCATGCCCCCAAGTCCAATACTAGTATTCATATTAGATGTTGGGATGGAGGATGAAAATTGCAATGTGAAATTTGGCATACCATAAGAAAAAGGGATAGAGGTCACAAGGATGGACTGAATATTGTATCCCGACGAGTTACAAAGGGACCCAAAAGGGTTTGTGGCTACAGGTTGAGTATTCACTATAGGACACACAAGAGTGATGATAGGAACCTTCGACACTACAACCATTTTGGTTGAAGGTGTCAAAGGAGTATCATTAACTATAGTGGGTATGAGATTCAATAGACTCCCAATATCTTTCTAACTTGATTCAGTACTCACCCTTCTATAATCACAAGTCTGGTAAGTGGAGGTGTTTGTACCACGTTTGATAACTTTACGCCTTTTAGAAGGAAAAGACTCAAGATGTGGTGGTAATTTTAACAAACAATGAGATCTGCAGGGAAGTTGGTCTAACTCCACGATGACTCAAGAATTGAGATATAAAAAAAAATACTAATGCCAACTAGTAATCAAAGAGCACACCAAAATAAACAAAATGCCAATATGCACACAAATAGGATAAAGTGGCCCTAAAGTAGGTATGCCTCGACCAAGAGGGTCCTGAGACTCCCTGCAAAAAATTGGAGATATCAAACTTAGTTATAAGGGCCCTCGTGAGATTAACAACCAGTCAGTCAGATCCCCCCAGAGAGGCAATCCTCCATAAAGTTTGTGTGTTGTCTGATCCTTATCTGACCCAGGGTACCTGTAGAATAACCCCTGTAAGTAACCTATGTGGTACTTATGTCAAGCAACTAAGAAACCACGATATAACCAATGTGCGAACGAACAGTCGTAAGTCAGGTCCACCGTATGGGAAGGGTAACAAATCCTAAAACCTCTAAAGAATCAACTCTCACAGAGGTAAATGTACTAGCAAGATCCCCATATACGAATAGATCCTCATAAATATATCTGACACTAAGAAGGTATTGGGGGTATGTCCCCTCAACCAACTTCACGTGACCTTGTTCTTAACTCCGGTGTAAGCAGAACCTTCTGACGTCACTAATTATAAAATTGATTTCACCACTCCCTTAGTCAGAAACATATGTTGATCTAATAGCCTTGGAGAAGTTTACTCACAAAATCCTATTCCAAGGCTCTAAATCCTAAGCTAGTTTATGCACCCTAGAAAATAAAATCGTTTCTAATCAATTTTAAATTATCAATGTTTATTTTAGTGGCCTTTCTTGCTCAAAAAGGTGTGGTAGTGAAACTGATGATGTTATGAATCAACAAGAAAAATAAATGAATATGAATAAAATGGAAAATCCTAACTTCAATTCCCAATAAATGGTAAGATTTTAAAAATGTAATTTTCAATTTAATTCTGCAATTCAAAATAAGATGCAATCTTTCCATACATGTACTAATATCAACTATAAGAACCCAAAAGATCAAATGCCAATCAATGAAAAATGTTTAATGTTTTTGTATTTTCAATATAAAAGAATGAAAATGCAAGGAGTAAACGACATCTTGATATAAATATTCTACTGAATGCAATCAGAGACAAACCAAGTAGGATATCAAGAAGCAAGAACACATCCCAAGATTCAAGGACAATCAATGAAAAGGATGATGAGAAAGGCACTGCCCTAAAATTCAACCAAAGAAAGGTTTCTTATCACTCTACAGGCACTTAACATCCATAAAAGAGACTCAACAAGACTTAGGAACCATCAAAACTTACCCAAAAAACATCAAACTCAGCAACCAAGCACACAAAAATGTTGTATGCGAATGTTCAGAAGAAAACCATTTATATACGCTTCTTTCAGAAGGAAAACACACGTATGTATAGGAATGTCAGGAAAAAACTCACGTATATGTATTAAAACACTATGAGGTTAAGGATAAGGCTAAGAAACTCAGACTCCAAATGAATAGAGGATGTTGAGAAATCAGACGAAAAGAAACTCAATATATAAGAGAACAATCAAAGGATAAAACACTCCAAACCCCGAAAACAAGATTCTATCCCTAGTATGGTCGCCAATTCTGTTATGAGGAAAATCTCTCTATGGCATGGGGTAAACCACAACATATAGAAATGACTGCAGAAATCAACATTAATCTCAAGTATGTTATATAAGAAAATATGATAACAAGACAAGATAAAGACCCTACCTCGTCCAAACGTTCGATGAAGTCCATTGTTGAGCACTTGACTCAAATAAATACACCTACAACTTGTCCTCAACAACCAATAAATGAAAGCATATGGTGATAATATATAAATTTATCACATTCAACAACATAATCCATCAATAGTCATAACAAATATGCCCATGGAATAACAATTCAAGTATTTCCAAGACATTAATTGGAAGAGAAAAGAGTATTTCTATTAAAGTGTAATTAGCAGAAGTGTATGAATGACAAAATTTTGTATCGGCACGGTTCAGAACCAAGAAACTAAGTCCCTTCCAACTGAGCCTCCACCACTTCAATCCTCCACCAAAGACAATCTCATATAATAGATACATTGAGGTTATCATGCAAGTAGGGAAGATCTTAGGGGTTGAACAATGTGTTCAGACTTAAAAGGATAAAGGGATGCAGACTCAATATCAAGTGAATAATTTCTCCAGAGTAACTTTGCTCTCAAAGTCGAATTATTCTATTATTTTCCACAACTTGGGTATGGCCCATTTATAGCCTTCAAATGGAACTGAAGGGATAAGTCATAACGGTTCCAGTATATGGAAGGTCAAGGAGCATGGATCTTGTGACTTGACATGGAAACCAACACCATTTTTAAATTTAGGCACAAAACCCGATGTACATGGGTTGTAATGGTGCAACCTACGTATACACATGTTGTATAATAGTTAGGGTGCATATATGTGGAAAAATATTATTTTATCTCTAGGAACTGCAAAAAAGGGACTTCCAGTCTACATAGGGAAATGGAAAAAGGCCTTCTGAGAAAATTTTCATAGGGTGAGGCAAATCATGCTATAGCAGTCAGGTGGGCCCCTATGGATAAGTTGGTACCTAAACTTGTCGAGGTCATACATTTTTCATACGACCTTTGTTTTAGGTGCTTTACAGCCCATTGGAAATTTCTTTCAGATAAATACACATTACGCTATCAAACTCAGACTTTGTCTACAATTTGACTGTGGTGATCCAAAAAAGCATCGTTTAGGGCTTAAAAATGGCCCTGAAAGTATAGAAAGATGTGCTGACATTAAAACATACAAAATAAGCGAGTTGGATTAGGTGAGAGGCCACCCGTATCCACCTAGAATATGTGTAGGGATTCAGGTGGCCCCAGAAATGTAGAACCCACAATTACAAAGAAGTACAGAAGAATGTGTTGAACTAAAAATGAACAAGAGGAGCCAGTTGGAATAGGTGGTTGGCCACCAATATCCACCTGCATCAATCCTACCCTGTTAGGAAGAAATGGTCTCTATTATGTTGAGTTCCCCCATCAGGTGAGGAACCTTTTGATGGATTTGGCCCTGGGTGAGCCACTTGCCTTGGTGTAGGAATTTCCTTGCCTTGACAACCCGATAAAGATGGATCCTCTGTTGGATATTTCCCTTGACTTGTGTGTCCACTATCTGATTAGTGGATGTTGGTTCCATGTAGTCAGGGTTGAGCTTTGTTGGTGTCATTTTTTATGTGATCCTTGAGGTGTTCAATAATGGTGGAAAATGTGGTCGAAGGAGGTCCACATTGAACACTTTGTGCAAGAAAAGTAAGGGTGGAGTGTTGATCTCAAAAGCATTAATACAAACAACCTTGTTGATAGTGTAAGGCCCATAGCAAAGTGGGAGGATCTTATGATGGGTCCCTATGAGACGCTCCTTCTGCAAATGTAACCAGACTTTATCTCCAACCTGAAACTGGTGTGGTACCCTATGTTGATCATGACACTGCTTGTACTTAGCATTGGATTTATGTAAAATCTCCTAGACCTGTTAGCAGATCTGTTGAATCCTCTCCATGAATTTGGTGTATTTGTTGGTCTCAGACTAAACATGGGAAGAGTTTGTCCATGTGGTGGAAAGAGGTAGTGCAACATCAATGGGACCCAACTGTTGGAATCCTATCCCAATCTGAAAGGGGGTATGGTTGGTGGAGCTAGAGAGAGCCCTGTTGTAACTGTGTTGAACATAGTGGAGACTCTCATCCCATGTATGTGGATTCTTAGAGTTGTACATGCGCAGACTGTGCATAATCATCGGATTGTTGACCTCTGTTTGGCCATATGTTTGGGGGTGGAAAGAAGTGGATTTAGTGAGATTGGTGTCCAACAATGACCAGAGACTCGACCAAAATGTGTTGAGGAACTTGTTGTCTCAGTCAAAGATGATGGTCTTGGGTATCCCAAAATGGACCCACTCTCATTCAAAGAAGAGCTTGGAAGTATCTGTCATTTTCATATTCTTCTTGCAGACTGTGAGGATGGCCATCTTCAGAAATCGATCAACAACAACAAATATGCATTCATTTCATTTCTTGTTGGACAGAAGCCTAGACATGTAATCCATTGAGATGGATTCCCAAGGCTTCTCGGGAGTAGGAAGAGGGGTGTATAAGCCTTTATTCTTGATTTTTTTCTTGGAAATGGAACAGGCAGTGCAATATCTAATATAATTGATGACGTCCTGCCAAATTTTTGGCCAATAAAAATGTTATTGAAGAACTACCACAGTTTTCTCCATGCCAAAATGTCCTCCATCTTAGTGGGCTTCCAAAATCATATTTGCACGCTCGCTTGTAGGTACACAGAGATGGACTAGATGGCATAATAGTCCATCCTAAATGTGAAAATCAGTGGCAGTCATTCCTGTACCCAAGATTTGATAGGTGTTGAAATGGATACTTGAAACTGAGAGGCGGTGGGAGGGGGTGAATCAATGTCACAAAACTTTGGACAATTTCCCACTTTTCATAAATTAACTGAACAACAAATATTTATTTCATTTTCTCAACCAATGTATAAAATAATAAATACTTTATTTATTTATTTAAATTGAATGAATACATAAGATAAATCTTTGAATTTCATCCTCAAACAATTATGAGAGACACGACTCTCTTTTACACGACCCAGCTTGTATTTCTTAGATCCAACTGAGAAATGAGGAATCAAACCCTCACAGAAAGTCCCATATTGTTGATCTCAGATCCAACTGAGACATGAGGAATTCAATACTCATACAAGACCCATCTTGTAAACAAGCACCAACCTGATAGAATGAACCTTCATTCAATCCATTATATATAAATATATATACTTCAACAAAATCAACTACACATCTTCTCACCCTTCTTTCTTGTTTATATAGTCTTCTAACTGGTGTGAATTTGAATCATTGTGTCTTTTGATATTTGAACCATTGCACCTTTTCATTTAAATGATAATATTAATCTTTAAATAATATCATTTTTCCTTTTATCCTTTATTCATAATGCTCATGATTTAACTCTCTTTTAATCATGACCATGTGTCCGTTATTTTGTCTTCATGAATTTATCACGGACATGGATTGACTCATCATATCATAATCATTCTTCTGTTATATTCTCAGTTTCACCAACAGGTCATATTTGATCTTTTATCAATTATTTATATTGTTCTAGTGTTAACTCTCTGTCGAATTAAACTTGTATGATGCGCTTTCTTCAAACCATTTACATATGGCCATATGTGAAAAACCATGGGCTTATGGCTAAGCGTTTTTCTTAGTGTCTCATGTCTTATTTGTTCGTAACCTGTGACCAGGGGCTGGAACCTAGTCCTACAGACTTCGGCCTTCATCCTTGATCGATTTCTCTCTTCACAACCCTTCAATCTTCCAAAGTTTGAACCTCCCGACATGATTTCCTCTCACATTGGTTGATTTGATGGTTACCATGATTCTTGGAACCAGATCAATGGTCTGGATTCAATCCTTACACTATCCTTCCACTGGATTAATAAAATGGATATGACTTAATCAATCGTTGAGATGGACGGTTCTCACTTACTTCGAGAATTCGGGATTTTAGCATTTCGAGATTGCCTTTTGCAATATTTTTTATTCTTCCGAAGAAAATTCTATCAGAGTGTTTATCAACACTCCCTCCTTAATAATATTTCACATGTCAAGGAGTTAGGACCATGGGCTTAGGCACAAAGGATCTCCTTCTCTTTGGTTATTCAACTATTCATAGCGTTGGGCTACACTAATTACAAAGTAGGTTAATCCTTATAAAGTTTTACCTATCGAATAAGTCATAATACTATAATGACTTATTGGTTTTGGTTAGCATCTCATGTTTACTCTATCCTTCCACTACGTTTGATTGAACGATCATGTGAGAATCCGTAAGATCTTATATCAACAACCAGCATTAACTTTTCCCTTCGACGCTTCAGGTAGTTGCTGGTAGGAGAAACTGGATATCCCCAAAGGGCATACTCCCAGAGTGACATAGCTTTCTGACATCAATGTTTTTGTAGCACTTGACCGAGTGGATGCCACATGTCACTTAGATTTGTCACTTACACGTACCTGAAATGCCAATTTCATATTGACACTTGTCATTATCTGATTACGCCATGTGTCCTTTCTAATGTGGTCTTGTTGATATGGATATCCTAATGTGGCACACGTCCTCTTCCTGGATCTAATGGTTATCATGTGTTCTCCAGATTTGATGGTCCTTCTTTATGACTTACTCTGTACTTCCACTCAACTTGATCCAATGGTCGATAATTCTCTCGAAGCAAATCAATGATCAGGGATGATTGTGGGGTCCTCAATTGGCACAAAATTTAACACTATCGTTGAGTTCCACAATGTAAACTGCTCGTTTGGTAGTGGAATTGATGCCAACCGTAGATTTATTGGCGGGTGAACATTGACGGTCGATGTGGATTGCAAAACCGTAACTTGCACATGGTTTATCCCATCGCCCAAACTCCACAATTGAAGTTGTGTGATTGTTGGTGGATCAACCATAGTCATCAATATTTGAATCAATGAGATATGACGATCTAGACTAATTGCGAGATTGGAAATAACACGTTGTTTAATTCTCCCTTCGCACTACGCAATCAATCCCTGCCCTTGATCTGGCACTTTTGTATCCAACGGTCACGAATTGATCTGATTGTTGACCAGTCCACCAATGATCATTATTTTGTAATCTGACGATCTAGACTAATTGCGGTATTGGAATTAACACATTGTTTAATTCTCCCTTCGTGCTCTGCAATAAATACCTACCTTTGATATGGCACTTTCATCTCCAATGGTCATGACTTGATCTGATCATTGACCAGTCCTTCAATGATCATTCTCTTATAATTTGGCAGATCTGACGGTTGAGATATAATTCTTCCAAACTCTGACATCCCCTCGATCTGATAGTTCCTGATTTGTCTGATATTTGCATCAACAAACACGATTCTTTGCATGCTACCTCTCATGAGCTTTAGAATGAATTCCTCTGCACCTCGCGTTATGTCTTCTGTGTGAC
Organism: Picea glauca; assembly: GCA_000966675.3. NCBI lineage: Eukaryota > Viridiplantae > Streptophyta > Pinopsida > Pinales > Pinaceae > Picea > Picea glauca. The sequence continues at coordinate 455,504 of JZKD02S1926379.1, read as the reverse complement.
TACTCCTTAAAATTTTCTTAATGAACTTGATTCTTCCTTGAATCCATTGGAGTTTTCCTATGGGGATTTCGATCCCGATGGTATTTCTACAATGCGCTCTTCCTTCTAAGCTTTGATTCCCTGCATACTATTTGACATTTTCATTCTCTGCTAACTTTTATATTGTTGACATCAATAACAATTCACCATAACATCTTATCATTACATCACAATGACAACATATCAATGACAATATGTCCAACAATATCCCCCTTTGTCATTGAGGGAAACATACTAAATTCATACACAAACTCCTCCTATGATGATGCTTCTTTCTCCTATCAAGTTTCTCTACCCCTTTGACATCAATAGCAAAGGGTTTCTCCCCCTATGATCAACCTCTATCTATCTGCATGTTGTTGACCAAAATATGAACTTGTATAACTCCCATTGCAATCATGCTCTGCCTGCCATAACTAAATGACTCCCCCTGTCAATATGTTCTCTCTGCCTCTGACTACTCTCCCCTGTTGTTTTTAAAAAGTAGTTCTTCCTGACAAGACTTCTTCCCCTGTTAATTTTTTTAACTGCTTGTCTTTGTCAAATAGAACAAGAGTATGAATCTTACTAATCTTTTGGATCTTCCTTTTATTCTTCTTTGATATTTCTCAGGAATATCAATTGAGGATTGATACCAATTGATTTAATACCAATTTTGTTATCAATTGATCTTTGTTGAATGGTACTCCTTGAACTTCTCTGCCACCTTTATTTTCCATTGATTTTATAGAAACCAATTTAAACTTATTTTCCTATTTTCTCTACTTGTCTAACAAATTATGACTTCATTAGAATTTGATATTGTCCCATATTATTCTATAAGCACTTCCTTTTATTGGGATTGATTTATTTCATATTGAATTTCACATTCTTTATTATGACCCTCACCCATCATGTTCTTATTATTATTTTCTTCATTTTCAGGTGTAATATCATCTTTCTTGCTTTCTCCTTCATATTTTCTTCGTTGTATCTTTCTATGAGATATTATGCTTTTTGGATATTCTCTTTCTAATTGTATTTTTAGATATTTGTCATCTCCTTCTTCTTCCAACTTTTATTAGGTTTTATCACTGACTTGAATGACTTATTTAATGATTGACCTTTTGAACTCCTACAGCTTTGGGATTTGTGCCCAAACCTATCATAGTTGTAACATCTCACTGTATGACAAAATTTTGTTGTGTGCCCAACAAAATTACATCTCCAACATCTAATTGAGTTTTTGTCTTTTCTTGGATATCCTTCCTCTAGCTTCTTGCAGTCCATTGCTTTATGGCCAAAGCTATGAAAACAAAAAGCAATATCCATTGAAGGTGTTTACATTCTTGATTTTATTTTGTCTTAAGAAATATGTCATTTGATTTTCTTCTTCCTTTTTACTTCTATAGCTTCCTTCCTTAACAAAGTTCATGGCTTGTAATTGATTTGTAATTGCACCTTTTCCTTTTGAGAAGGATGATCATTTCTCATGCTTGTAAATGGTGCTCCATTTGTCATTGTCTTTTTTTTTATTGTATCCAAGACCATTTTTGTCATCAGTTGATCTTTGGATATTCCAAATCTTATCTAGGATAGATGAGCTATTCTGGAAATTGACAATCATATTTGTCTTTTCATTCATATTTTTGAGATTGACTATTTCTAACTTCAATATTTGACATAATTTTTCTTTTTTAGTCAACTGAATTTTCAAGGCTTCTTCCACTTTTTTAGAATGTTCAAGTTGAGTCTTTAGATTGATGACTATTTCTTCTGTCTCATCCAAGACTTGTTTACATTTAATAGTTTTGTTATGTCTCTTCAATTCTTCCATATCTATTTTTATATCAAAAACTTTAGCTTTCAATATTTTGATTTCTTTCTCGTATTATAGCTAAATACTTTTGAGGTTGATGGCTTCTAATTCAAACATTTGGCTTGATTCTTCCTTTTTAGTTATTTGGATCTTTTGGGCTTCTTAATTTTTCTTAGCTTCTTCAATTTGAGTCATTAGATCTGTCATTTATCTTTTTGAAATTGATGATTTCCAATTCCAACATGTGGTAAGAATTTTCTTTCCTTGTTAACTGGACCTTTAGTTCTTCTTCACTTTCTTTAATTTCCTCAAGTTGAGTGTTTAGACTGTTAACTATTTTTATGATTGTTTTAGTACTTCTTTTCTTTCACGTGTCTTTAATTCTTCCATCTCTTTTTTTAGATTAGTAACTTCAATTTTCAATCTTCTGATCTCTTTTTCTTTGTCTTCTGGCTTAACTCTCTATTCAAAATCTTCATGGATAGATTGCTCTAACTATTGAAGTAGAAGTATATATTTATGTTGGAGTTTCTCCAACTCTTCTAGAGTGCACATAGTTGTATACTCAACATGATCAAGAGAATCCTTAGTAACTTCAATATATAGACCATTTCCTGGTTCCATACTAATCACTTCAAATGTAGTTATAAAATCAATCTTAAAATATAATAGTTTTTCTTTAGTGAATACTAAGGTATGCCTCAATTCCTTGATGAGGTTGTGATCAGGGGATCAAAATTTGCTCAATTTTCAAAGTGCTCGGATTGAGACGAAAACAGTGCCATTGCGTCTGTCTCGTTTTCTTGATTCCGGCGGTATATTTATTTTCACGAATGGAGTCCATATGGAGGAGGTATCGCGATTTGACCGCCAAGTCAAACAGGGAAAAATTAGGGATGTTGACTGTACCTATTCGTACAGTCCGTACGGCCACGTGGAGGGTCGTACCATCATGCTCACATGGCAGAGGGATGACATGGCGATTGTTGATTGGATGGTTGTTGACGAATACAGTGTGGACACGTTTGTCATTTGCAGCGAATAAGGTTTGGACACGTGGCCCAACCCATTGGTGCCACGTGTCACTATCCTGTTGGTTGTTATGGTTGGTTGTAATTGTGTAAAAGGTATTGGGTCCGCGGGGTTCGACCCCGGGACCTCCCACTCTATGAAAGTCTTAACACATATGCGCTAGCTATTTAACCCGCGCGTATTCCTTGTTATGTATTTCGGCATATATGTATTTAAGTTTGGGTTTTGTACTATGTAGAAAAGGGGGCGGGCCGAGGCATAAGCCCCGACCCTTGGTTTTATTATAACATATATGACCATATACATATGCCCGAGAGTGTTTCCGCGCGTATTTTGAATTGTAATATGCCATTACATATATGTTTATACATTAAAGTTTGTATATGTTGTAAACCAACGCACGGGGTATTGAACCGTGACCAAGGCTTTGGTACACGCAGGATTTAACACAAGTTTAATGCGCGTGGGTTGTATTGCGCGGTTAAGTCCGTTTGCACGGTTTCAAACGGTCAAACGACTTTTGCGCCCAGCCTATGGTCACGTGTACCATATGACCCAGTGCCGAGGCGGTTAAGGGCTGGAG
>JZKD02S1926379.1:421221-434955 GCA_000966675.3 Picea glauca | reverse complement strand
GTCCAAAACCCTAATTCCTTAACCAGAAATAGAAAACCATCGGCAAAAACCATGTGCCGAAAACCACCTAATATCATGTGGTCCCGGAAATATGTCGGCCCGGTGATAATATGTCAGCCTGAAACCGGCGAAAATATGTCGGACCAAAAAAAAAAATTCGGGGGTGCTGCCCCCAAACCCCCCTCTTACCCCCCTGCGCACCCGGTGCAGGCGCTCAGACACTACTACTCATGCAAAGAATATAACAAATACCCAACACCAAAGACAGTGTATGCAAGGTCATTGTGGATAATGGTAGCACAAACAATCTCGTTTCTACAAGGATGGTATAAAAGATGGAGCTAGATACTATTGAACATCCAAGCCCATACAGAGTTTCATGGCTACAAAAAGGACATCAGGTAAATGTCACTAAACAATGTTTAGTTGAAATTAAAATGGGAGGATATAAGGATGAAATATTATGTGATGTAATTCCCATGGATGTTTGTCATCTATTGTTGGGTAGACCGTGGCAATATGACAGGAATGTGATTCATGATGGGAGAAAGAACACATACACCCTGGAGAAGAATGGAAGAACTCACATGTTGTTTCCAATTAAAGATAAAGAAGTGACAACAGAGGTAAGCAACATTGAACTTCTCATGAGTGGGAAGGAACTTCTTAAGGAGGTTAAGAAGAAAGAAGATATATAATTCAATGTGGTTAGGAAGCCTAGAATTGTTTTAACTAGCATAAGGGTGGATGATTTACCCAAAGAAATCTAGAAGTTGCTGGAGGAGTTTGTTGATATAGTCATGGATGAACTACCTTGTTCGTTGGCACCTATCAGGAGCATAAGTCATCACATCGATCTTATACCTGGAGCTAGTTTACCAAACAAAGAAGCATACAAATTGATGCCGCAGGAGAATGAAGAAGTCAAGAGACAAGTCCAAGACTTAATGGAAAAAGGATTGGTTAGAGAAAGCTTGAGTCCATGTGCTACTCCAACAATTCTTAGCCCAAAGAAAGATGGAGGCTGGAGGATGTGTACAGACTCAAGAGCAATTAACAAGATTACCATCAGGTATAGATTTCCATTGCCAAGGATGGATGATTTGATGGATTGCTTGAGTGGAGCAAATGTTTTTTCGAAGATTGATTTGAAAAGTGGATATCATCAAATTCATATGAGAGAAGGTGATGAATGGAAGACAACATTCAAGATGAATGAAGGGTTATATGAATGGCTTGTTATGCCATTTGGCTTAACAAATGCGCCCAGTACTTTCATGAGATTGATGAATGAAGTCTTGAAGGATTTCATTGGAAAAATTGTCATTGTATATATCGACGATATACTGATTTTCAGTAGAACAAAAACATAGCACTTGAAGCATTTGGCTACAGTGATGAAACGATTACAGCAAGAGAAGTTGTTGATAAACATGAAGAAGTCATCATTCATGAAGATAGAGCCCATTTATTTGGGATTTGTTATTTTTACAGATAAATTGAAAATGGATCCAGATAAAGTGGAGTTGATTAAGAATTGACCCTCGCCAAAGAGTATATTTGAAGTTAGAAGCTTTCATGGATTAGCTAGTTTCTACAGGAAATTTATCAGAAATTTCTTTGGAATTAGTGCACCGATGATGGACATGGTGAAGAAAAGACATAAATCATTTCACTAGATAGAAGAAGCAGAGAAAAGTTTCAATTTATTGAAAAACAAAATTACTGAACAACCAATTTTGGTGTTGCCAGATTTCAACAAGACGTTTCAGGTCAAGTGTGATGCTAGTGGATTTTCCATAGGAGCGGTTTTAAGCTAGGACGATAGACCAATCACATATTTCAGTGAGAAACTGAATGAAGCGAAAGTGAGGTACTCCACGTATGATAAGGAATTTTATGCTATCATACAGACACTAAAGAAGTGGAGGCACTATTTGGTTCTTAAAGAGTTCGTTTTGTATAGCGACAATCATGCATTGCAATTTGTAACTCAACAGGAGAAGATGAACCAAAGACACGTTAAATGGGTTGAATATATGCAGAATTTTACTTTTGTAATTAAACATATTTTTGGAACTGCTAACAAAGTTGTTGATGCTTTGAGTAGGAAATATTTGCTTATGCAGGAGTTCAGAGTCAAAACATTGGGTTTTGATAAGCTCAAGGACATGTAGAGAAATGATCCAGATTTAAAAGAGGCATATGAGGCATCTGAGAATCCAATTCTCAGGGACAGAAGTCAATGGACTGAATATATGTTCCAGGATGTATTATTATTCAGAGGCAATCAACCGTGTATTCCAAAACGCTCCATGAGGGAGAATCTGTTGAAGGAAAAGCACAGTGGAGGATTGTTCGGACACTTCTGTCATGATAAGATGTTTTCAAAGTTGAACAACTCATATTTTTGGCCAGGAATGAGAGAAGATGTCAAAATATTCGTGGACAGATGTAGAATTTGTCAGCACACAAAAGGAAAAAGACAGAACACAGGGTTATATGATCTGTTGCCCATACCTGAGAGGTCGTGGGATGCAATAAACATGGATTTTGTGTTGGGGCTGCCGAGAACGCAAAGAGGGTTTGATTCAATCTTTGTGGTGGTAGAAAAATTTTCTAAAATGGCACACTTTATACCATGTCAGAAGACCAGTGACGCGACTCATATCGCGAACCTGTTTTTCAAAGAAGTTGTCAGACTTCACGGCTTACCAAGGAGCATAGTTTCAGATCGAGACACTAAGTTTGTGGGACATTTATGGAGGACATTATGGAAGAAGCTGGGAAGAAAATTGTCATTTAGCTCAGCATATCATCCTTAGAAGGATGGGCAAAGAGAATTTGTAAACAGAAGCTTGGGATATTTTCTAAGGAGCCTAGTGACTGAACACCACAGTTAGTAGGATCACATTCTACCGCAGGTGGAATTTTCTTATAATGATTCGATCAATAGAAGAACAGGGTAGATTCCATTCCAAATTGTTTATGGAATGTAGCCAAGGGGAGTTTCTAAATTGAACGATTCAGAACAGAATGAAACTAGAAGTTCTAGTGCAGAGAATTTTGCAGAGGCAATAAAATAACTTCACAGCCAAGTGAAGGAGCGATTGCAGAACTTGAGCCAAGAGTACAAGTGCAGAGAAGATCAACATAGGTGACAACTTCAGTTTGAATTTGGTGATCTAATTCTTGCACACCTGAGAAAGGAGAGGTTCCCAAGGGGAACATATAACAAACTAAAGATGAAGAGGATTGGACCGTGCAGAGTCATGAAGAAATTTGGGGCAAACACATATGAGATTGAATTACTGGATGGGGTCAGAATTTCACCGATGCTCAATATCTCAGATCTATACCCTTACAAATCTGGAGAATTAGGAATAGATGGTAAACATACATAGGTTTAATGGGCTAAACAAATTCCTGTATCTAAAAAGCCACAGATGGAAAGTATACTTGACAAGAGAGTCAGCAAGAGGACTAGGAGAAGAGAGTATTTTGAATACTTGGTCAAGTGGAAGGGACATCCAGTTGAAGATGCTAGCTGGGAGAATGAAGCAGAAATTTAGAAGCATGGAAAGATAGTGCAAGAGCTCATGAACAGGAGTCCATGAAATTTTTCAAGCGAGGGAGTATGATGCAGGAGCATCGCCAGCAGCAAGCGAGTGTGGGACAAGCGCCATCACATTTTTGGCACATGTTGAAAATGTTTGAATTGTTTTAAAAGTTTGGGTGTGTATACTTTAATGTAATAGTTAAGAAAGGCATACTTCCAGGCATACTTCCAGATTGTAACAAATCCTGAGCAGTGAGCTCTCATCTGTAATGTGTAGAGGCATTTATGCATAGTTAATGTAAGTAGGTAGAATTAATTTCTAGATTAGATAACTTTAGGAGCTGGAGGGAAAATTACTATAGACACCTTCATCTTGTATCATTGTAACATTATCAATTGTATCATTGAGCATAGAGAAGAGAGCTGTAGCAGAAAGTTGTAGAGAAGAAACCATGTATAGAAGTTTGAATTAATGAAAGGAGCTTTGATTCAGATTCATGGGGTTGTGATACTTTATGTGTATACATGTTGAATTTTATGATTATGGTTGTTTTACTCTTTCTGTTGTACATTTTCTTTTAAGCTATGTATGTATGATTTCATGTTAAGTATCTAAAGTCTGAGAGAGTAAGAAAATGAGTTTCAATTGTTTCTCTTTTGAGTAGAAGTTCCTGCAAGGAGTGTAGTGAAGCGTCCGCAAGGAGTGTGTTGACGGGTTCAGAGTTCATTTCAGAAAGCTTAAGAGGGATGTGGTTGTTATTATTTTCCGTAGAAGTGCAAGTCAGGAACAGAAGCCGTGAAATGTGTGCGCAGGCTAGTTGGAAGTCCAGACTTATCAACCAAGGAGAGGATTGAAAGACTGTTGTCGCAAAGAGTTGCACAGAGTCAAAAGAACTCAAATACTTAGATGTATTTGGACAAGTGATGCAAGGAGTGTGTGAAGAAATATCTTAAGGAGATTTATGTTGGTGAAGGAAAGCTCAGAAGAGTTAGCGTCTTCAAGGTGTCTGAAGAGAATAAGGGAACTTTAGCCATCATGTAGAGGATAGGTTACAAAAGAGAGTTGTAGGGTCAAATCAGAATTAGAGATCTTTGAAGAAGAAATGTGGATGGTCGGAATTTTCTGAGAAGAAATCTCGAAATAGCGAGAGTCATAGGATCTACAGGAGATGCAAGGCAGATAAGGGCTATTGATCTTGAGTTATTGGGATGTCAGATCATTTTGGCATTTCAGGGTTAAAAAATCCGAAGTGTAAGCCAAATCCTTGGTTGATCAAATCCTCGAAATGCGAAAAGGAGGTTTTCATGTGTGGAAGTAAATAGAAGTAAGTCTAAGTTTTTGGAACTTAGGAGTTTAGGGTTTTGAAAGTCTCGAGGGAGAGTGATTGGTACACAGCAGGGGAGAAAACACAAATTTAGAAGTCGCGACAAAGGAAAATCGGAATTCGGGAAATCGGGGATTGCGAAGATATAAGGTGGTTTGAGAGTTCCAAACTCCCGATACCTGGAAACCTAAAATAAGGAGGAGGTGACATGTGGAAGAATTTCATGTCAGAGGTTGTGAAAACAGCAAGGAGAAATACCATTTCGACATTTCGGGACTTCGGAGACCGGAAGGTGGAGAGGACATAGGGTTTGAGCTTAACGTATTGAACACCCGGTACGCGAAAGTCTGAAAGGATTTCAGAAAACGTCATTTCGGGGTTCGGAGGTTTGAGAGCCCCGAGGACTTAGTAAAAGTTCATTTTGGTGGTTGAAAAGCCGAAACGCGAAAGAGAAAAGGAAGGTCGGGACATGTTCATTTTGGTAAATTGGAAGTCAGAAGTTTGGGACTCCAAGGGTCGAGAGTAGAGTTGCTCGTCACTTCAACTCCTGAGTTTGCGAAAGCCGAAAAGTTGAAATTGACATCAGGAAAGGAAAGTATTAGTATTTCGGGGTTTTGGAGGTCAAAGAGGTAAGGTGCTCGACCACGGGATTCGCGAAATCGTGAAGTCCAGTATCCAAAAATAAAAGAGGAATTCCCCTCAAGGTGTTATTGTGGGTAGATTTCCTGAAAGGGAAATAGAAGAACCAATCGAGCTCTTGGGCTGAAAGGAGAAGATCCTGTGCATATCTCGACCTGCTGGTCTGGGGAGGGGTCTACGTTAGTTGTGGTAACAGAGCATAGAAAAATTTCTTTGCTTTCTGTAGCAGGGAAAAGAGGAATTTTACCACCATGCCGCCAAGAAGAAGAGATAGGAAAACACCCGATCCACTAGAGGAAAGGGAAATTCCAAGAAGAAGTGGTAGGCAATTTCCTGATCTGGCAAGGGAAAGAGAGATGCATGAACTACGTTCCAGGCTTGATGCCATGGAGACCTCACAGAGGCACACAGTTGGGCTCGAGATATTAGTGAGTCTGAAAGTGATTATGAAGTTGGACATGGAGGAGAAGAAGTTGCAGCCGAAGATGCAACAGATGAACGCCTATTCAGGGTTTTTGCAAGGATAGGTGCCAGGGCAAAAATGGACATTCCAGTATATCAAGGAAACCTATATGTTGAAGAGTTCTAGACTGGATTAGAGCTCTAGATATGTATTTTGACTATGAATATGTCGAGGAAGACAAGAAGGTCAAACATGCTATCACAAGACTTAAAGGACACACAACATTGTGGTGGGATGAACTACAAGTTGACAGACCCTGCAAAGGCAAGCAAAAAATCAAGAGTTGGGATAGAATGGTTGCGAAAATGAAATCAAAATTCATACCCAAGGATTACTAAATCACTTTGTTTCGGAGGATGCAGAATTTGAGACAGAAGATGATGTCAGTGAAAGAGTACACTGAAGAGTTCTACAAACTAAACATCAGGGCAGGTCATTGGGAAAGTGATTGTGAAAACGTTGCCAGATACATGAATGGTCTGAGATATGAAATCCAAGATGAGATGATCATGGTGATAATTCAAAATGTAGAATATTCTTATCAGGTGGCTCTAAAGGCTGAAGAAAAGCTGAGCCGAAAGAAAATTCAAAGAGGACAAGGCAGAAGTCAAGCCAGAGGCAAAACAGTTGCCCAAGACAAAAATCAGAAACCTAAAGAAGAGTGGAAGAAACCTCAAACTCAAACTGAGAGAGTTGGAAGCTCACAAAGAGGGCAGTATGCTAAAATGAGAGGACAATATGTTGATAGCAACACTTTTCCTCGCACTAGAGGAGGAGGAAGAGGTAGAGGTGGAGTGGTAAAATGCTTCACATGTGGAAAGAATGGACACAAATCTTATGAATGTACAGATAAGAAGAAAGAAGAAGGTGAAACTCACATTGCCGAAGCACAGAGACGGAATGTTGAGGGAGAAGATGTTGAGGGCGGAAGATCACTGATGATGAGGAAAGTTATCTTAACGCCAGAGAAGGAGGTAGAAAATCTAGTCCAAAGGAAAAGACTTTTTCGGACTGCTTGCAAGACCAAAGACAGGGTATGCAAGGTCATCGTGGACAGTGGTAGCATAGACAATCTTGTTTCTACAGAGATGGTAGAAAAGATGGAGCTGGAGACTATTGAACATCCAAGCCCATACAGAGTTTCATGGCTGCAAAAAGGACATCAGGTAAATGTCACTAAACAATGTTTAGTTAAATTAAAATGGGAGGATATAAGGATGAAATATTATGTGATGTCATTCCCATGGATATCTGTCATCTATTGTTGGGTAGACCATGGCAATATGACAGGAATGTGATTCATTATGGGAGAAAGAACACATACACTCTGGAGAAGAATGGAAGAAATCACATGTTGTTGCCAATTAAGGATAAAGAAGTGACAACAGAGGTAAGCAACATTGTACTTCTCATGAGTGGGAAGGAACTTCTTAAGGAGGCTAATAAGAAAGAATATACACAATTCATTGTGGTTAGGAAGCCTAGAATTGTTTTAACCAACACAATGGTGGATGATTTACCCGAAGAAATCCAAAAGTTGATGGAGGAGTTTGTTGATATATTTGTGGACGAACTACCTCGTTCGTTGCCACCTATCAGGAGCATAAGTCATCACATCGATCTTATACCTGGATCTAGTTTACCAAACAAAATAGCGTACAAATTGACGCCGCAAGAGAATGAAGAAATCAAGAGACAAGTCCAAGACTTAATGGACAAAGGATTGGTTAGAGAAATCTTGAGTCCATGTGTTGTTCCAACAATGCTTAGCCCAAAGAAAGATGGACGCTGGAGGATGTGTACAGAATCAAGAACAATTAATAAGATTACCATCAGGTATAGACTTCCATTTCCAAGGATGGATGATTTGATGGATTTCTTGATTGGAGCAATTTTTTTTTCAAAGATTGATTTGAAAAGTGGATATCATCATATTCGTATGAGAGAACGTGATGAATGGAAGACAACATTCAAGACGAATGAAGGGCTATATGAATGGCTTGTTATGCCATTTGGCTTAACAAATGCACCCAGTACTTTCATGAGATTGATGAATGAAGTCTTGAAGGAATTCATTGAAAAATTTGTCATTGTATATCTCGACGATATATTGATTTTCAGTAGAACAAAAACAGAGCACTTGAAGCATTTGGCTACAGTGATGAAAAGATTACAGCAAGAGAAGTTGTTGATAAACATGAAGTAGTCATCATTCATGAAGACATAGCTCATTTATTTGGGATTTGTTATTTCTGCAGATAAGTTGAAAATGGATCTAGATAAAGTGGAGGTGATTAAGAATTGCCCATCGCCAAAGAGTATATTTGAAGTTAGAAGATTTCATGGATTGGCTAGTTTCAACAGGAAATTTATCAGAAATTTCAGTGGAATTAGCACACCGATGATGGACACGGTGAAGAAAAGACATAAATATTTTCACTAGATAGAAGAAGCAGAGAAAAGTTTCAATTTGTTGAAAAGGAAAATTATTGAACAACCAATTTTGGTGTTGCCAGATTTCAACAAGACGTTTCAGGTCAAGTGTGACACTAGTGGATTTTCCATAGGAGCGGTCTTAATCCAGGATGATAGACCAATCATGTATTTCAGTGAGAAACTGAATGAAGCGAAAGTGAATTACTCCATGTGTGATAAGGAATTTTATGCGGTCATACAGGCACTAAAGAAGTGGAGGCACTATTTGGTTCCTAAAGAGTTCATTTTGTACAATGACAATCATGCATTGCAATTTGTAACTCAATAGGAGAAGATGATCCAAAGACATGTTAAATGGGTTGAATATATGCAGAATTTTACTTTTGTAATTAAACATATTTCTAGAACTGCTAACAAAGTTGTTGATGCTTTGAGCAGGAAATGTTTTCTTATGCAGGAGTTCAGAGTCAAAACATTGGGTTTTGATAATCTCAAGGACATGTACAAAAATGATCTAAATTTCAAAGAGGCGTATGAGGCATCTGAGAATCCAATTCTCAGGGACATAAGTCAATGGACTGAATATATGATCCAGGATGGATTATTATTCATAGGAAATCGACTGTGTATTCCAAAATTCTCCATGAGGGAGAATTTGTTGACGGAAAATCACAGTGGAGGATTGGCCGGACACTTCGGTCATGATAAGACGTTTTCAAAGTTGAACAGCTTATATTTTTGGCCAGGGATGAGAGCAGATGTCAAAATATTCGTGGACAAATGTAGAATTTGTCAGCACACAAAAGGAAAAAGACAAAACACAGGGTTATATCAGCCGTTACCCATACCTGAGAGGCTGTGGGATGCAGTAAGCATGGATTTTGTGTTGGGGCTGCCAAGAATGCAAAGAGGGTTTGATTCAATCTTTTTGGTGGTAGACAGGTTTTCTAAAATGGCACACTTTATACCATGTCAGAAGACCATCGACGCGACTCATATTGTGAACCTGTTTTTCAAAGAAGTTGTCGGACTTCATGTCTTACCAAGGAGCATAGTTTCAAATCGAGACACTAAGTTTTTGGGACATTTCTGGAGGACTTTATGGAAGAAGCTGGGAACAAAATTGTCATTTAGCTCAGCATATCATCCTCAGATGGATGGGAAAAGAGAAGTTGTAAACATAAGCTTGGGATATTTTCTAAGGATCCTAGTGGATGAACACCACAGTCAGTGGGATCACATTCTGCCGCAGGTGGAATTTTCTTATAATGATTGGATCAATAGAAGAACAGGGCAGAGTCCATTCCAAATTGTTTATGGAATGAAGCCAAGGGAAGTTTCTGAATTGAACGATTCAGAACATAATGAAACTAGAAGTGCTAGTGCAGAGAATTTTGCAGAGGCAACAAAAGAACTTCACAGCCAAGTGAAGGAGCGATTGAAAAAACTCGAGAAAAGAGTACAAGCATAGAGAAGATCAACACAGGCAACAACTTTAGTTTGAATTTGGTGATCTGATTCTTTCACGCCTGAGAAAGGAGAGGTTCCCAAGGGGAACATATAACAAACTAAAGATGAAGAAGATTGGACCATGCAGAGTCACTAAGAAATTTGGGGCAAACACATATGAGATTGAATTACCAGATGGGGTTGGAATTTCACCGATATTCAATATCTCATATCTATACCCTTACAAAGATGGAGAAGAAGGAACAAATGGTAAACATACAGAGGTTCAGTGGGATAAACAAATGCCATTAGCTGAAAAGCGACAGATGGAAAGTATACTTGACAAGAGAGTCAGCAAGAGGACCAGGAGAAGAGAGTATTTTGAATACTTGGTCAAGTGGAAGGGACATCCAGTTGAAGATGCCAGCTAGGGGAATGAAGTGGAAATTCAGAAGCATGGACAGACAGTGCAAGAGCTCATGAACAATAGTCCATGAAAATTTTCAAGTGAGGGAGTATGATGCAGGACCATCGCCAACAACAAGCGAGCGTGGGACAAGCGCCATCACATTTTTGGCACATGTTGAAAATGTTTGAATTGTTTTGAAAGTTTGGGTGCAGAGAATTTAATGTAATATTTAAGAAAGGTGTACTTCCACGTTGTAACATATCTTGAGCAATCAACTCTCATCTGTAAGGTGTAGAGGCATTTATGCATAGTTAATGTAAGTAGGTAGAATTAATTTCTAGATTAGACAGCTTTAGGAGCTGGAGGGAAAATGACTATAGACACCCTCATCTTGTATCATTGTAACATTATCAATTGTATCATTGAGCATAGAGAAGAGATTTGTAGCATAAAGTTGTAGAGAAGAAACCATGTGTAGAAGTTTGAATTAATGAAAAGAGCCTTGATTCAGATTCACGGGGTTGTGATACTTTCTGTGTATACATGTTGAATGTTATGCTTGTGGTTGTTTTACTCTTTCTGTTGTACATTTTCTTTTATGCTATGTATGTATGATTTCATGTTAAGTATATGAATTCTGAGAGAGTAAGGAAATGAATTTCAATTTTTTCTCTTTTGAGTAGAAGTTCTTGCAAGGAGTGCAGTGAAGTGTCCGCAAGGAGTGTGTTGACGGGTTCAGAGTTCATTTATGAAAGCTCAAGAGGGATACCATTGTTATCATTTTCTGCAGAAGTGCAAGTCCAGAACAGAAGCCATGCAAGGTGTGTGTAGGCTGGTTGGAATTCCAGACTTATCAACCAAGGAGTGGATTGAAAGATTATTGTCGCAAAGAGTCGCACAGAGTCAAAAGAACTCAAATACTTAGACGTAGTTGGAGAAGTGTCACAAGGAGTGCGTGCAAAAATCTCTTAAGGAGGTTTAAGTTAGCGAAGGAAATCTCAGAAGAGTTAGCGTCTTCAAGGTGTTTGAAGAGCAGAAGGGAAATTTAGCCATCGTGCAGAGGATAGGTTCCAGAAGAGAGTCATAGGGTCAAATCAGAATTAGAGATCTTTGAAGAAGAAATGTGGATGGTCGGAATTTTCGAAGAAGAACTCCCAAAATAGCGAGAGTCGTAGGATCTATAGGAGCTGCATCTTGACTTATTGGGACATCAGATCATTTCGGCATTTCGGGTTTCAAAAATATGAAGTGTAATCCAAATCCTTGGATGATCAAATTCCCAAAACGCGAAAAGGAAGTTTTCGTGTGTGGAAGTAAATAGAAGTAAGTATAAGTTTTCGGAACTTCGGAGTTCAGGATTTTGAAAGTCTCGAGGGAGAGAGATCGGGACACAGCAGGGGAGAAAACCCAAATTTAGAAGTCGCGACAAAGGAAAATCAGAATTCGGGAAATCGGGGATTGCGAAGATATAAGGTGGTTCAAGAATTCCAAACTCCTGATACCCGTAAACTTGAAATAAGGAGGAGGTGACACGTGGAAGAACAGGAGATTTCCTGTCGGAGGTTGTGAAAACAGTGAGGAGAAATACCATTTCGGCATTTCGAGACTTCGGAGACCGGAAGGTGGAGAAGACATAGGGTTCGAGCTTGATGTATCGAACACCCAGTATGTGAATGTCCAAAAGGATTTCAGAAGACATCATTTCATCATTTCGGGGTTCATAGGTTCGAGAGCCCCGAGGACTTAGTAAAAGTGCATTTCGGTGGTTGAAACACAGAAACGTGAAAGAGAAAGGGAAGGCTGGGACATGTTCATTTCGGTAAATTGGAAGTCAGAAGTTGGGTACTCCAGGGGTCGAGAGTAGAGTTGCTCGTCATTTCAACTCTCGAGTTCGCTAAAGCCGAAAATTCAAAATTGACATCAGGAAAGGCAAATATTAGTATTTTAGGGTTTCATAGGTCGAAGAGGTAAGGCACTCGACCACGAGATTTGTGAAATCATGAATTCCGGTATCCCAAAATAAAACAGGAATTCCCCTCAAGGTGTTATTGTGGGTAGATTTCCTGAAAGGGAAATAGAAGAGCCAATCAAGCTCTCGGGCCGAAAAGAGAATATTCTGTGCGGATCCCGACCTGTGGGTCTGGAGAGGGGTTTGCATCACATACTGTAACAACAAAATGAATCATTATTTCTTTCGACCAGAGTATACAATAAAAAATTAAGAAAATAAAATATCTATAAGGCCAATATATATAAATATGTATACCAAAATTATTACCTTAATGAAGGTATGCCAATCATGTGTTTTTACCCCACCAAATTCACCTTTCTTCGTTAATATATTTTTTATGTTTGAAGCAAAACCCGTGGGAAATTTAATTCTTTGAAAGACCTCTTTTACATCAGTTATTTGTTGCTCTGTTAATAACCATGGAAGGTTATTTTGGTCTAGTACTCCATCTGATCTATTTGAATATTGGATCACACTTTGCATTGCATGATTGGCTTCCTGAATGTCAATACAAATTTTGACAATTTTTTCTTTGTCCCTCCTACGATCTATGATTCACCATAACGTTTTAGTCACATTCTTCCCGATATGCATTGTATCAAACAAATGAGCTATTTTTAGCTCCTCAAAGTAGGGCAACCTCATGAAATGAGAAGGATAACATTTCAGTTCTCATGGAATCCCATTATTAATACCTTCTTGATGATTTTGGCCTTCATGAAGCATAAAATAAATCACAAAAATAATTATCAAATACGGTAAAATAAATTCAATGATTAAAATAAACATTTGAAATATTACATGATATACGATACATTATGAAACTGAGTACCTTGACGATTTCTATTATATTCCAACCTCCATAGGTGAGGTGTCATTCTTCGTGGTTTTAAACTAGTCTCTTCTTTCCCATTGAAAATATGTTTTTCAATAGTATGATACCTATGCTTCTTAGGAAGAAGGTGCCTATACTCATCAAACACCATCTTTCCTAAAACAATTGAGTGATGATACTTCATCTTAGGGCCACAAACCGGACATGCAAATTTAGCCTTTGTTTGAAGACCTACAACAAATGGATTAATGTCAATTATACGATGAGATTATTTAAAAATTAAACATGCACCATAATAAAATTAAAATATTATATAGTATTAAAGAGAAATATTAGAATGCTACATACCACAAAAATGTGTTAGTCCAGGGGAATCATGAATTGTCCATAAAAGTATTCCACGGAATTTAAATTTCTTCTCCCCGATTGGTTTACATATGTCATACATTGTGATGCCATCCCATAACTTTAGTATCTCATCGATAACAGGCTTGATATATACATTCATATCTTTAACCTGGTACTTACCTAATTGTTTGAAATTACACATAATTACTATATGAATGATATCATGTAATATATATAATTAAATAAATAAACAAAAGATA
>JZKD02S1926379.1:408181-421171 GCA_000966675.3 Picea glauca | reverse complement strand
GTAAATAGACCTAAGCTCTCCAAATGGATTAACACCGTCAGCTGCCAATGAAAGCCTAACATTATGAGGTTCATCTTTGAAATCTGCCCATTTTTCCTCAATTTCCCTAAATGCAGAACTATCGGAAGGCATTCGAAGAAAACCATCTCCACTTCTGTTACTTGCATGGTAATCCATAAATTGTTCTATGCTTTCACACTTATGAGAATATGATGAAGACCCTTTCGAGGCACCCTTTTTGTTACTTTATCGGTTCGATATCTATTGATAAGACATTGCAGACCTTCTATTTTCGAAGAATGTTGTCCATAATATATAATATGGTCATTAGGACATGAATCTATAGTTTGATAATCCATTCCAATGTCTTTCATAATGGCATGCAAACCTCAATATGTGCGAGGTAAAATATTTGACAATGGTAACAAAAATTCACCTAACAATCTACAACATAACAAATAACTAGTTAATGTAAGAATATTAATCGTAAAAATTGCATTCTTATTTTACACATTAATTAACACTAAAAACAAATTGAAAAAAATCAACATTTATATATAATATGAGATGAAACATATTACATATCTTAGTATCTGTTTCATACAAGTGTTCAACAAATTATTCATAACCTTCAAGTTCACTGGTAGCAATGTAGCGGAGAGAATCTTTGCTCTTGATCCTTCATAAATTCGTTTATTTTCCCTTTCTAATAGAGGTTCATCATAAATACCAGCATTTTCCCCATCCTCATCTGGTCGCGAAAAAAAATATTGGATCATTTGATTTGTCCCAACATCTTCTTCCATGAGATCCTCATTTTCTTGGTCACAATGATGTTCCTCAGCTTGTACAACATCATTTATACTAATGCTTGGTGCAATATTCTACGGAAAGTTAGAGGGAAACTCTAACTTTATAATTAGAAACAATCATGCAAAATTAGTGTATATTATAGCAAACATTCAAACAATATATATATATATATATATATATATATATATATATATATATATAATTGACAAAATAAAAAAAGATAATGAATATATAGCTAATTACCATGGGACGATATTCATTCGATCTGCCATCAATGTGCCCATATTTCCTACAATGTTTTGTAGGTGTTGCTAATAAAATTATTACGAGACGTCTGAGGCAACATTTTTTATAAGGGAAATAACATCTACCATCACCATTTTCACCCTCTTTACTTCTTTCCCCACCTATAACAACATTCTGCGACATTTTTTCGCACAAAAATACCCTTTAGGAACCGTCGGTGTTATAGCAAGATTGTCGCAACATCTTTAAATCGTCAAATATTTATAGTCCAATTTTAGGTCACTATCGTCACAAATGCGATGACCTTGACCTAAAAATATTTATTTATTTACCTATTTATTTGTCATTTTTAACGCTCAATTTTAACGTTAGATCAGTCGTCTCTCTTGCAACGAACTTTGACCATATTAATTTTAACAAACTAGGTGCATCGCTCATGCGACGAAAATTGACCACATTAATTTAGTCAAATTACATGCATCGAAAGAGTACTTTTGTTGTTGCGACGAAAGAGTACTTTTGTCGCAAGTGGTCATCGCAAATTTTTCAATATGTAGTAGTGGATGCGGCTAATCAAGAACCAATACAACACTAGTGGATTAAGAAAAATATTGATCCACCCAAGTGATTTGATGCAGAAAAGGAGAAGGAGACCTTTAAGGAGGCCAAACAATGATTTATCAATAATAATGTTTCATCTACATCTACCGCGCAAAATACCCAAGACATCCCAACATATGAAATGTCATCAACATTGAACCACACCAGTGAAGTCCACCCAAGAAACCAAGTAAGTTGTATTAAAACTTTCCTACAATCCTGTATTTAAGTATTTAAGGATCCATCATCTGTTATAGTATTACAGAATCTATTATATAGATGTACCACAAAATATGAGGGAAAGTTAGAACATAGGATAGTCAATCACCTCCATTCCAGAAGGAGAACCAACAAAAAATTTAGATTGAATTCCAACATCAGAGATTTTAACATGGGTGATGTGATATTAGATCTGGGATATGAACTGAATGTGTTTCCCAAAAAGACATGGAAATACATGGGAGAACCTACCTTAGGCTACTCACCAATCCAACTAAAGTTAGCAAACCAACACAAAGTTCTAGCAATAGGGAGGCTAAAAGGAGTGACAATAGATCTGAATGGAGTGCACACTAAGGAAGACTTCAAAGTGATCAAAAACGTGGATGACACAACACCATATCCATAATTACTGGGATTGTATTGGGAATTTGGAAATCAGATGATAATCAACCTAAATATCAGGAAAATAACATTTTATTCAGGAAAGTATAGGGTTATCGCGACTCTAGATCCATCAAAAGTTGAAACATTTGTGGAACCATCATGTTTAGACCTGGAAGAAATTAACCAGTTGTACTGAATAATCATGTGCACTGAAGATTACATCAATCCAACTATCGATGGTGTACTTAGCTGGAGAAGTATCACATCATGCGCTTCCCACTCAGACATGGGTCTGGAGAATTGGCAACAGTGCATACATGAGGTCTCAACTAGAAGATGTGCCTGAACAGACGACACAGTAAGATGGGTTCGGACAAAAGTCATAGAACCTCCAAGTTTCCATGGAATCAACGACTTAGAAGAATTCCTAATGAGATATGAAGATGAAGTATCATAAATTTAGGTATTTTTATCTCTCGACATCACACTTAAGGCTATACCTGCAAGATGGTGGGGCGCATAGAAAGAAACAATCAAGGACAGGTACCAATGTAAACAGTTACTGCACATCAGGTTTGGTGCAGTACAAAGAAGAACCCAGCAGCAAAAATATGATGGACAAAGGGAACCAGCAAAACACTTGGATATGTGCAGAGTGTTGTGGAAGATCACACCCCCATAAGAATGGCCTCATCATTTTGTACACACATTAGAGGCCATCCTAGCAAACTGGTATACAGACTAGGACCTGTTCAAAAGAACTATGAGTTGAACAATACTACAAAAAAACTTTACAGACACTTTCTCATTTGAACATGAGAAATCCAACATAGATGCATCACTTAAGAAAGTAAGAGGGATGATATTCATTAAGGAACCAGAAGTTGAACTCATGACAAAGAACAATAGAAAAACAGGTAGACAGTGAAAGAAATGTTGTCATCTTACCATGTGCAAGAAGAATCACGAGATGAAGACAATCTGCGCGATATTCAGATTGAGAAGTTGAAGGAGAAAGAGAAGTGGAAGGTCCACCTCTAGAATGAGAAGTAATTGTTGTGCCAATCAAAGTAAATAAATTCAACATTGGGATAGTTGAGAATCCCAAGATGGGAAGCATTGGAGACTACTGGGGCGAGTAAACAATGGATAGGATAACGTAATTACAGAACGAATACAATGATCTATTCCCAATGAAATTTACATAAATGAAGGGTATTGTAGGAGAAGTTGGAGAGATGAATATCCCTCTCAAACTAGATCCAAGACCTATTAGACAAAGGCTTTACAGATTGAATGCCATCTACAAGCAGAAGGTCAAAGCAGAAATCGACAAAATGTTGGAAGAAAGAATCATAGAACGAGTAGAAGAATCAGAATAGATAAGCCCCATGGTAGTTCAAGAGAAAATCAAGGAGGCATAAGAATCTATGTAGATCTGAGAAATCTTAATGATGCTTGCCTACACGACCCCTTCCCTACACCCTTTACAGATGAAGTCCTAGAAAATGTGGGATGCTAGGAAGAATACTCATTCACTGATGGATTCTCAAGCTACCACCAAATCAAGATAGCACCAGAAGATTGACACAAGACTAATTTTGCAACAGAATGGGGATCCTACCAGTACATAGTCATGCCTTTTGGATTGAAAAATGCACCAACAATTTTCTCCAGAGTAGTCATTGTTGCCTTCAAAGAATTCATCCATCAGTTTCTAGAAGTATATTTGGATGATTGAACATTATACATCCCATTGAAGGATCATGTCGAGGTGTTGAGGCTGATGTTAGAAAGATGAAATAAATTCCAAATATCCTTGAACATTAAGAAATGTATATTTGGAATACCCTTCAGAATTCTATTAGGTCACATAGTATGTAGACAAGGTTTGATCATGGATCCTGCAAAGATTGCAGTAATTGTGAACTTACCACCACCGAAATCAGTGTACCAACTGAGGGAAACATTAGGACATACATGATATTAAAGAAAATTTATTAACGGGTATGCGCATATCACTGCATCGATGGATAAATTACTTAAGAATGATACTAAATTCTAGTGGAATGAGAGATGTCAGCAAAGATTGGACACCCTGAAGGAGAATATGGTCACAACACCCATCGTAGTCTTTCCATATTGGGAGAATACATTCCATGTGCATGTAGATGCATCAACGATATCCCTGGGATCTATTATGGTGCAACCAGGAGCATGGGATTTGGATCACCCCATAGTTTTCGCAAGTAGAAAACTATCAGACGTTGAGAAGAAATACAACACTACAGAGTGAGAAGGTTTGGTAATGGTGTATGAACTTCAAAAGTTCAGGCATTACCTAATTGGAAAACACTTTTAGATGTTCACAGATCATTCAACCCTTAAGTACCTAGACAACAAGCTAGTGTTGGGGGGGAGAATATGTTGATGGTTACTACTGTTTCAATAATTTGACATTGAAGTCATAGTCAAGCCAGAGAAGTTGAACGCATGACCTGTTCACTTATCCAAGGTCACCAATGGCGACGAGCTTACAATCTTAGAGGATACCTTCCTCGACGCATAGTTATTTTCAATTCATATCACGAATGATTATTTTGTTGACATTATTGAGTATTTAAGTACAGGGACTGTGCCATAGGAATTTAACACCATGAAGAGGAAGAATATAGTTGTCCGCGCAGTTGACTACCAGTTGATTGTTAGGAAATTATAAAAAATGGGGGTAGACAACATCTTGAGAATATGCGCACTAGAACATGAAAGGCCTAGGATACTAGAAGAATCCCATGAAGGAATAGTGGGAGGAAACTATGCAGGAAAAGCTACCGTGCAGAAGGTACTGCGTGCACGACTATGGTGGCTGACCATTCACAGAGACTCAAAAGAGTACTATAAAAAATGAGATGTTTTTCAGAGAGTTGGAAAACCAAACAGATGGGATGAGATGCCCTTATACCCACAAGTAACACTACAAGTGTTTGACAAATGGGCTATTGATTTTGTTGGGCCAATTCACCGGCCCATAATAATATCAGGCACGTGATACATTATCACTGTGATGAAATACCTCTCAAGATGGGCAAAGGAAGCACTATTCAAATATTGCAATGCATAGACAACAACGCACTTCTTATTTGAACATGTGCTCACTTGATTTGGATGTCCAAGGATCCTGATGAATGACCAAGGCACTCACTTTATCAATATCACTATCATAGCTCTAACTGAAGAATTTGAGGTATTCCATTAGAAAATTATGCCATACCATCCTCAAGCAAATGGAACAATGGAAGCCTTCAACAAGATTCTAGAAAATTCCCTAACCAAGATTTGCAATGTCAATAGGGATGATTGGGATTCAAAGATACCAGTAGTATTATGGGCGTATAGAACCACCTGTAAGAAGCTGACAGGGTAGATGCCATTTAGAATGGTGTATGGACAAGAAGAAGTGGTTCCATTAGAATTATTGGTACTAAGTTTGTCTATTTCAACAATTACAAACATGACAAGAAAGGTTAAGTCAACTGATGGGCATGGAAGAAGATAGGATTCTAGCAGGATTTCACCAAGAAGTAAAAAAAGAAAGGGACAAAGATTTGCATGACCTACATATCAATAGAAAAAGTTTCAAGGAAGGATACCTAGTCCTACTTTATGACAACAAGTTTTTTCACCATCTAATAAAGTTAAGAATGCATTAGTTGGGACCATATGAGGTCCAGATTGTCATAGATATAGGAGAAGTATAGATGAAGGGTTTGGAAGGGGCAGAATTGAAGGGAATGATCAATGGGAGTCGACGAAAGTTGTACAAGGACATTCAACCACCAACAACTCGACAGTTACAACACAGTAAATAAATAAATAAATAAAACCTATGCAAAAATCCGCATGCGCAGGAGAGCAAATCATTGCGATGAAAAGAAAAAAAGAGTCAATGCACACAATTCATTGAGTCAGTGCAGCAAAATATGAATACTACACCAAAAACAAAGGGTATAGAATCCAAGGACTCCGCATGCCCAAAAATACCAGCATGCCGAAAAAAGGATCGATGGTCGAAAAGCGTAGTAATTCGGAAAATGACGGTTGTGGAGTCAGGCACCAACTGGCAGTGACGGTTGGAATTGTGACAACTTGTACACAAAGGTAAAGGCCGTAGCATGACGGAAAGGGAAAATTTCTAAAATAAGACACAAATGAAAACATTTAAAACATACAATGGTACCATGCACAGGACATGCTGCCAAAAGTGAAAAAGGGATAACTGTCAGTGTGAAACAGTTGTCACTTCAACATCCTGCTATAAAGTTGGAGAAAAGGGGGGGAAGCAAGTAATTGTGTCAATTTCTAAGGAGAGAAAGTAGATACAAATGGAAGAGATATAGAGTTATAATTCAACTGATCATTCATCAAGTTCACATATTTTGAGCCTTGACGCCATCGAAATGTCACCGCCAAGAGTTGGAGATCCGGGCAGGGCCAAAATAAACACACGGAGTACTGCTCGTGTGAAATACGCAAGGGATTAAGTACCACCTGTAGTTTTGGATGTGGATGAAGTATACACACCATAGTATGAAACAAACCCAGTGACAGTAGAATGGGATCAAAACCCAGCGTAGGAGGTCGGGCAGAAGGAGGAGGACCCCAAAAGAACAGAGTTCGATACTTCATTGGGGAAAGGGAAATGATGGACCGAGCAGGCCACATGCTCAGCGACACAGAGCCACAAAAAAAATATAGCACATGCCAAAGTAAACGAGGGTGTACCAGAGGTGGGGGACTCATCCCCACAAGCCAAACACAAGGGCCAAGCTGAGAGCAATGTGCACAGAGGGTCACAGCTGCAGGCAGAAGGGACCCTGGTTTTACCAAAAATTTTGAGTGTTGTGCACGTAGATGATGACATGGTCGATGGAGTGAGCGCCATCAAATAATTCGACCATGATGTGGCAGATGTTACTAAATTCCCTAACCTAGCGTCCAAGAATTATTTGTAAAGTAGGGGAGTAGGTTCATACAACATGCCAATGCTTGAGCTAACATAATGGATCTTAGGGATTTACAACACAGGAATCATGAACCTATTGGATGTCCCACACTTTGGGAGTGGAAACCATATCAACTCCTGTGTTAAGAAACTTCTTGCACGCATACACAAAGGAATTTTATGGATGGATAGGTGGGTGCCTATCAACGTGGACCTCATTGCAAGAATCACAGGGATACCCACAGATGGGGAAAAGTCGAAGCAGTATTTGAAAGAAAAAAAAGAGCCAAGGACATCTTAGATGAGTTCAAGGCTAAGTATGGCACAGAGTGAGTTAATAGGGAATCATGATCAATGACATAAATCATCCTACAACAAGGTTTGCTACCATAATCCTCGAATGAAAACTAATGTGAAAGTGTCGCAAAGAGGAAGTATTGGCTGGTGTGGTCATTGCCCCCATGCAGTGTTCAAAGGGGAGCTCGATGAGCTGGGCCCCATACCCACTGAATTCATTTTTGGAGGACTGCAAGGATACACAATATTGGGGCTCTAAGTTCCACTTCTCATGGTTACTCATCATCATTGGCCTCATTGGATGGAAAGAACTGGTCTACAACAAGTATCTCAAGAGACTGAGGAAGTGTGGCATAGCCAGATACATCTCATTATACATCATCACAAACCCCAAGAGAAATAAAGAGAACACATACATCTTTGTGAGGTACTTCGTAGAGATGAAGGACCTTATTGCGGGCACATGGCACATTACACCAGATACTGTCTAGGAGTTTGGACGGGTTTCCAACTCCAGGAAAATGCACCATAGTTTGTGGATGCAAGAAAATAGAGATAAATCCAAGGAATGTCTCCAAATAAAACACTATGTCACACAGGAGGAAATCCAAAGAGAGTTCCATGAGTGTCCTGAGTAATGGAAGGTACCAGCAATTCCAAACATAGTACCAATATCATTAACTCAGATGTAGTGAAGATCATCCCAAGTGCACCAAAGAGGCACTAATGGGGAAAGAACCAAAAAGAGGAGTGCCCAAGGCCAAGAGGGGGGAAGCACCCCAGCCAAGAAAAAACCATGCACATAGAATAGACCACCAAGGGGGTCTACACAGGCACCACCGCGCATAGACCAACCACCAATACACTCAACGAGAGAAGTGCATGTGGAAGAGATAGACGTAGGGACCCAGGAAATCACTGAGGAAAAAGGAATAGGAACAAGAACATAAGAAATGCCTGAGGAGGAAGAATAAGGGACAGGAACCTAGGAGATTCCTGAGGCCAAAGAAACAGGGACAACCACTACAGGGGATACCCAGAGGCCCACTAGTCTTGATTCTCCAGCTACCCATGAGAAGCGACCAGGGGATCACACTAGTGGTTCCTGAAAGAAGGCAAATGCATACAAACCACAGATCCATGTCTCACTAACCTTGGACGATGTGGATTTAGTGGTGGCAATAGTCGAGGAGACACTAGCTAAAGTATGGGAGAATGCGGAGAAGCACAAGGCTTCAATCACCGATCAAGTGAAAGAGGTGAAAACTTCGTTGGAGAATTTAAGGATCGGGGAAGCACTAGAACCAAAAGAAACACCCACGTAGGCTAAGGAAGCAGTACCAGTGCCTGAGACAGTGCATCTTGCAGCACATTCGAGTGCCAATTTCATCATCACACTGAAGATGATGTTCATTGACAAAGAAACAACACGTAAACGCCTTAAAGACATTGATATGTTGGATGTGGCATTGGCCAATATTCCAAAAAAAGAGTTATATAAACTTCAGGTGAGCGTCACGTAGGATATTCAATCCAGAGAAAGAGAGGACACGATAAACCTATAGGTATCCCAAAAAGAGACTATCTCGATGAAGGAATCCCTCAATCTTGAGGCACAACGGAAAGAGAAAATGAAATAGAAAGTATAGGAGATGGAGCACCAAATCCACATGATGTTTCAAGCAATTCACGAAATCACAATCAAGGAGCAAGGGTCATCAGAGGAGACGTTCTGTAGGATAGAGAAGACTATCCAAGAATACAAGGAGAAGATCAAAGAGTTGGAGGAGCATATTACACCCACTACTCCTCTAGAATTCAGAGCGCAGTGAGAAAAGGAGGATAAAATAGATGTGGAGGGCATCATCCAAATCATATTGACAGTCACTGAGTTGATAGAGAAGACTGCATAGCTCTGGACTCAAATCCTAGAGGATGGGAGCCTATAAGAACTACAAGATAAAGAAAACCAACATCCATATAGCAATGATGGAGGTGAAACAGTGACAAAAAAAAATGTCACTGCCGGAGAAGATCAAAACGACCACCGAGTTGAAGGACCTGCAGTTGCAAGAGAAAGAACTGCAAGCACATAAGACAACAAGATAGGTGTTGTTGGAGCCCTTGCAAGAAAAGGTGGAGAAACTACTTACGAATATTGACGTAGCTAAGAAGAACATTAAGAAGATCGACATCGAAGGAGGGGAAATAATATAGTTTCCTATCATAGAGCAGGTGGTCACCGCTATGGATGAAAAGAGAATCCAGGCTCAACAATAGTGCCAATGGATAATGGAGATGTATGACACACCGCAACAGGAAGTATCTGAAGCAGCAAGAAAGCAGTGATAGTGGAATAATTCAAGCAGTGACTCAGGACAAGTCATGATGTCAGTGTTGGGTGCCTATTGGGCACAAACCCATTTTGGGGAAAAGGCATGACATGGAGGAAGGATATTTGGAAGAAAATCATGTGAGGCGTGCATTCAAGAAGAAGGGAAATAAATACAACTGGCAGGAAAGTCAACGGATGAAAAACGCACATGCAGAGGAGAAAAGTGCACAAGGCCAGCATGCAATACATGCATGCATAAAGAACAACAAAATAACTAAGATCGATGAATGACAAAATATTTCTTTAATAACTAGTTATAAAACTCAGTGTGCAACCAACAGATCCCCATTCAATCCTGGACTACAAGCACTTGAGTATTGTAGTCACCCATTAAGACTATCTCAGGTGAGACTACGCAGTGCACTCTGTGTACTATGTTGCTTTCTAGTTTACCAGGAGGGTCGATAGTTTTAGAGGCTTTGTTGGATCCATAGTAGACCTGAACCTTAGTCAATCATGTTAAAGTTATAACTCAGAGAGAAACAAACCAACAACAACATGATTTGAGATCCTTGTCTTATACTTGATGTTGATATGGAACTGTTACAGCTAGGTGGACCACTTCTGATTGTGGCCATTCTGCAATTTCCCCTGTGTCTATATGAACTGCAGAATCTTGTGGTCAATGTGGATGATCATATCCTTTCCCATAATGTAATGTTTCCATTGACGACAGGCATGTACAATGGAATACATTTACTTTTCATGGGTGGGGTATTTCCGGACAATATCTAAGAGTGTATCACTATGGTATGCCACTAGATGACCATGCTTAGTGGGAACTGCTCCTACAACATAGTCATATGCATGAGTCTCAATCTCGAATGGTTGTTACATATCAGGAAAGGAGATTATTGAAGTCGAGCACAAGTGATGCTTCAGATAATCGAATTCTCTTTGTTGTTCCTTCCCCCACATGAACGTTTCCCTGCCACCACCCTTGGTCACCTGGTTGAGGGCCCATGCAATATGGGAGAATACCAACACAAACCATCGATAGAAGTTGGCCAATCCCAAGAAGCTCTAAAGCTTAGTTAGTGTGGTCAGGGATCACTAGTCATGAATGACTTAGATCTTAGTTAGACCCACATGTACAACATGCTCATCAATAATGTAGCCCAAGTGTTGGACCATGTTCGTGCCAAAAGATAATTTTTCCAAGTTGGCATATAGCTTGTGTTGCTACAGAGTGCTCAAAACTTGTTGACTATGTCACATGTGCTCCTCCCAACTTTTTTTGAAGATGAGGATGTCATCCAAATACACCACCACAAAATATTTGGTGAAGGGTATCAATACATCATCCATCAACCTCATGAAAGTTGTTGGTGCATTTGTTAAGCCAAAGGGCATGACCAACCATTCAAATAGACCTTCTTTATATTTTATGGATTCCTTCCATCCATTAGTTGGTTCAATGGGAACCTGGTGGTAGCCAGACTTCAAGTCAATATTGCTAAAAAAATTCCCCCTCTTGAGTTGGTCCAGAAGGTCATCAATCCTAGGAATTGGGTACCAGTTCCTGACTGTGATTTTGTTTAAGGATCTGTAATCAATGTAGATTCTCCAATTCCCATCCTTCTTCTATGCCAATACAATCGGGCTTCCAAAAGGGGAGAAGTTGGGTCTGATGAGCCCCTTTTGAATAAGCTCTTCGATCTGATGCCTGATTTTTTCATTTTTCATTAGGGAACAAGGATATATTGGTCCATTAGCTAGAGGTGCATCAGGGGTCAGACCAATTGGATTCTTGACTTGGTAGTGTGTCAGTACCTCGGTGGGTGAGGAAAATATGTCTCTATATTCTTCCATGATCCCATCCACTTGATGTTGTTGCAAAGAGAGGCTCTATGTAGAGGCCACATATGTGGCAACGACCTTCTTCTTACTGCGACTACGGATCACAAAGAAGAAGAACTTCTTGATCTGTGAAATGACCTTACTACATTTCTTAACAGAGATTAAAGAAATAGTGGTAGGCGACGCTACCTATGGTATCATGTACAATTGTATGCCCAAAGTAATAATAACACTACGAGGTCTAGACTCATACACAACATGATGCTTCCAAAAATATGGTTGTCCTAAAAGAACATCACAAACTTCAAGGGGAGAAATATCACACAATACCTCATCTTTTAAAGGCTTGATGTCGTAGGACAGACGACACTGTTGGATGACACAGAGATCTCTTCCTTGGTGAATCCAACCAATAGTGTAGGGATGGGGGTGCACTATCATTGGTAGGTCCAACCTCTTAACGATAACTGCTGAAATCAAGTTCTTATGAATGTCACTATTGACAATGAAATGAAGAGGAGCCCCCTTTACCCACATATATGAGTGAAAGAGTCATTTCCCTTCCTCTGGTTCTTCTAGTTCTCTTGGTCGGATTTTGGTGGTAGTGACAGTGGCACTGGTTTCAACATTGATAATTCACTTCCCTCCTTCAGGATTTGATTCAGAATCAGAAATGACCTATGACTCGAAAGCCTTCATCTAAGATAGGAGTGACTTCTTGGAGCAACATTCTTTAGTTTCGTGCCAAGGGATTTTATGGTACTCACACCATTTTCCCGTGTCCTTCTTCATCTTCTCATTTCCCTTCTTGTGTTGTAGCTTGGATTGGTTGTCCTGAGAGAAAACCTCTTTTCTTTGTCCCTTGTTGTGTGGGTTGGAATTTCCTTTTACCTTATTCGACTATGAGGAGTTTGCAGATCCAAACTCTCGCCTCTTCTACTTAAATCTTTTCTCGATCTTAACAAAATATCTATAAGTCGTACCGAATGAGGTGATGTCTAGAAACTCCATTTTTGTCTGAATGTATCTATGGAAAAAACCATGGTATTTTAGCACCAGATCTCTCTCAGAGTATTTGATACCCAATTTGGTGTGCAGGGTATGGAAAATATTGGTAAAATCTGGTACTATCTGGTCCCTTTCTTGATGCAGGGTGCTCCATCTGGTGTACTGGTCCTCATAGCTTCCAACGGGGCAACATTGTTCTTTAATGGCATCCTGGAAGGAATCC
>JZKD02S1926379.1:393006-408133 GCA_000966675.3 Picea glauca | reverse complement strand
GGCCCATAGTTATAATAGTAGAGGCCATTCAATGTAAAGTGGACTAGGTCCACTATAGTATTAAATAAGGCTCACTACGATAGTTAGATATAATAAATGTAAGAGGACTTCTTAGAAGGTTCTACTTCTAGAAGATTCCTCCTCTAGAATGTTCTTAGGTGATGGTAACACTATATAAAGGGGTTCAAGAAATATAATGGGATAGGAAGAAAAGTATTATTTTTGAGTGGTAGCTCAATAAGAGGATTCCCCCTCGAAGAGGCAAGTGAACAGGAGAGCATCCCTTCCATAATAAGATCCATTGTATGGTGTTACCCAACCCTAAGGGTTTGATATAATAAAGTGGTGTTTCTTCCTTATTTTTCTTTGAATATTTTTGGTGTTCCTATATGAAAGTATTTGGTACTTAACAATTGGTATCATAGCACTTTCCTTGGTAGACATTGTAGGCAAATATTTTTTAATTTTGCATTTTTTTTTAGAGAAGAAAAAATAGGGTTGCGATATTCTGAAAAATTTAGGTAAATTTCTATGCAAAATTTGTAGAAATAGGTTGTAGATCTGTATTTGTCTCAGACAAACACCCAAGTTAAAAAAAAATATCACCCGAAACAGAGTCCGGGAAGTGACGATATTGAAGTTTTAAAATATGCAAATTTTCAGGGTTTTTTCCGCGGACGATTGCATGAGTTTTTAATTTATGTAGCATCTAGAGGTTTAATTTTCTAAAACAAATTACAGATCTGAGTTCCTCTTTCAAAAATAGATGATTTCAAAAAAAAAATTCACCCGAATCAGAGCTCCAGAAGTGAAGTTATCATTGATTTAAAATCAACCATTTGTGGGGGTTTTCATGATGGCGATGGGACTGTAGAGCTCATCATTTTTCATAGTGTACTAAGATTGCTATCAGATTAGTTTCATTGGATAGATAATTTTAATATCTTTCTTTTGGTAAATTATATATGGTGTTTCCAATGGATATGCACTCTCAACTCAAGGAAATTCTACACATGATTGAAGCATTCAAATCCCAAATGCATGACACTCAAGAAGGTATTGTGGATGATTTTTGTTGTATTCATAAATCCTTCATGAGAATGAAGGAGGAATGTAATTTTATGAACATCATGAATGAATATCATCAAGAAGTGTATTCCTGGTATGCTTTGGAGGATGACTGGGATGATTGGTATATAGATAGTTGTCATTTTTGGGATGACAACCACTTCCATATTCTATTTGATGACTCTCCTTCACCTCATGTAGATAACATTATGGAGAGAAGTCTATCACCTTCTATGAACACTATTTTTCAATATTATCTAGTACTAGTGTATTATTCAAATGATTTTATGGATATCGAGGGATCTACATATTTGGATCCCCATGATCAATGTAGATCTTTGGACCATCATTTTCAGCTGGTTCTTGAGTTTGGATATCTTTTGCATGGAGTTCACATAAGCACTTGGACATGGGACCCCAGTTCACAATGGAGTTTGGACTACTTCAGCATGATGGTTTTCATTTCTCCATGGGACCCTGGTTCTATAGTCTACTTCAACACTATGGTCCACTATAGTTATAATAGTAGAGGCCATTCAATGTAAAGTGGACTAAGTCCACTATAGTATTAAATAAGGCCCACTATGGTATTTAGATATAATAAATGGGTAATTAGATATAATAAATGTAAGAGGAATTCTTAAAAGGTTCTACTTCTAGAAGATTCCTCCTCTAGAATGTTCTCAAGTGATGGTAGCACTATATAAAGGGGTTCAAGCAATGTAATGGGACATGAAGAAAAGTATTGTATTTGAGTGGTAGCTCAATGGGAGGATTCCCCCTCGAAGAGGCAAATAAAGAGGAGAGGATCCCTTCCATAATAAGATTATTGTATGGTGTTTCCCTACCCTAAGGGTTTGATATAATAAAGTGGTGTTTCTTGCTTATTATTCTCTAAATATTTGTGGTGCTCCTATATGAAAGTATTTGGTACTTAACATGAAACCACAAATATTGTAGATTCCTCTATGGCCCTTTTCTCTGAGTAAATATCCCACCAGTCCTTAACATGGGGGACAACCTTGAGGAGTGAAAAAGTAATCCTTTCCCTATCGGAAAAATTGTGGACCAAAAAATACCCTTCAATCAGATTCAACCATTTATCTACAACATCCACATCTATCAGTCTGTAAAATAATGGAATATCAAAATTTACATGTACCTTGAAGGGGGTTGTCTGGTTGCTTGATGAAGATGTTTCTCATGTGGGCATCCATCGAAGGATCTGTGTAAAGTTGTACATCATTTTGTTCCTTTGTCATGCAAGGGATTCCTCGAGGAACATTTTAAAAGGATCTCCTGCTCCATCATCTTTAGTTTTCGTCTCCCATGGGTTGTTGTCAGGATCGATGCGACATATATTGTAATGATTCGATTGGTTCGAGTCCCAACTTCTTGTACCCAGATCTTGTTGGGAACATGCACAAAGAAAATTAAATGAAGAGAAAACCACTTTGATACCACTGATCTAGATTTAGGAGTGGAACAAAATAATTAACAGACTAACTGCAATAAACACAGAGATATTAATAACAACACATATATCTAGTGAACAATATCTTCTATTGAATAAATGAAATAGGATGAAACTGTAAAACTGCAGAATTGAAACACTTGCTCGAATGGTGGTAGCTATCTCTGAGAAGATATTTGGATGTTATGCACATCAGTCTAATCAGAATCATAACAATGAGGCTCCAGAGGCCTTTTTGATATTACTCATGAATTCCAAAACCCTAGACATCCAAAAACCTAACCCTATGAGGTGAAAGTTCAAAAGTCATGTGGGCTCCTATGGATAAGTTGGTACCTCAACTTCCTAGGATTGTAATGTCTGCATACGACCTCCATTTTAGGTGCGTGATATCCCGTTGGAAAGTTATTTCAAAGAACTACACATTACGTCTTCAAACTTTGACTTTGTCTACAATTTGACTATGGCAAGCCAAAAAAACATTGTTTAAGGCTCCAAAACAGGCCTAGAAGTACAACAAGATGTGCTAACATGAAAACATATAAAATAATCCAGTTGGATTAGGTGAGAGGCCACCAGTATCCACCTGGAATATGTGTAGGGATTCATACAACCCTATAAGTTTAGAAACCACAATTTCAAAGAAGTACAAAAGAACATCTTGAACTAAAAATGGACAAGAGGAACTAGTTGGAATAGGAGGGTGGCTACCAATATCCACCTGGATCAATAGTAGCCATAGGGCTTCTGTGCATGCCAAATTGGCATGCACAACAACCCTATGGCTGTTGTGCATTCCAATTTGGCATGCATATAAGCCCCAAGGAAAATCATATGACATGTTAAATCAAATGGCATTGGATATTCATAATGAATACACTATACTAGTAATGAATCAAATAAAGTAAGATTTTGTGTTCAATATGGAGTTACTAACCCATGATCTCTTATTCATAACATGAATCCAATCACTTCTTAGTAATGAGTGCTTTCCATATATAAATTGCATTACACTAATGTCTAGTCATAACATCATTCATGTACATACCCATCAAGTTATATAGGGTAATAATATAATCTAAGTATTATCAATATTCATGTCAATATATATATATGATATCACCATTAAGTGGTGTTGGTCTCAAAATTAACAAAAACTAATAAAAACTAAGAGGTAATTAACATCTATCTCCAAACTGGTTATTATTCATTTTTTTATTGTAGATGAGGCGGATGGAGGAACTGAGGCAAAAACCTTAGTGAAACCTTACCCTGCATAAACTATTTCCTCTACATCCAAAATGGTCGCACAAGAGACATCAAATAGAACCAACATGTAGTAGTTGACTGCACAGGATGAACCCAGAAGGGGGGTGGGGGGGTAACCCCCCTCATACTGGAATGTTGTCGCCAATGACATAGAATTACTACGATCCAAGCAACCTACTTTTGATCCGTCGTCACACCTAAGAGATCAAATCCTAGCCAAGGAGAAAGGATTCAGTAAAGCAATGGATGTTGAGCCAAGTGTGTCTCATCCAAAGACATATCGAGGATGGGAACCAGGGAAATGCATTTCCCAATTTGATAATCCTCCACGATATACCATAATCTCAACCAAGGTTGGGGAACACACCTAGTTCATGAGGGAGCATGATCTCATCGGGAATTTTCTTGGTCTTTGGCCTTAAGAATGGGATCTCATAGATGGATAAAATACTAGTGGAACCCTAAGGGAGACTACGAAGTCCAACTTAGCTCCAAGGGGATTTTCACAATCATCCTTTACAATCTAGAAGACAAGGATAGATTTTTTTATAATGGGCCATACTTCTACAACTTAGCCGTTATATTTCTCTGATTCTAGACAGACTGCTTCATCCCAGAGAAAGAAAATTTCATAATGGCTTCAGTCTGGATATGGCTATACTCCCCGCCAAAAGAATTATGGATAGAGGAAATTCTAATGGGTATAGGGAATATGGTGGGATGGTATGTCAAATATTCAGAAGCCAAAAAGTAAATAAAGTACACTTCCTACACTTGAATCTATGTCTACATGGACATATCAAAGGATTTATGAGGATCAATAACCATAGAATATCAGGATGAGGACTGGAATCAAATGATGGATTATGAGAATATTCCCTTCCATTGCAGGAAGTTCCATGAGCATGGCCACCTTTTCTGTGACTTCCCCTTGAATGCCTAGAATACAAAATCAAGAGAGGGGAAGAAAAAGGATGGCTTCACCACAGTCATAGGAAAAAAATGAAATCCACCCAGAAAACAGACTCAATATAATGCTATGAAAATCCCCACCAAAAACTCCTATGACATTCTTAATGAACTCCTAGGGGAAGAGGAGGTCATAGATCTGCACAAAAAAGACAGCCAATAAAAGGAAAAGGGTAAATCCAAGAACCAAACTGAGCCAAAAAAATACGACAACCAAGATACAAGCCCTACAGGAAAGACATATATGGATAAGCCATAGGAAAGTGGGACACTCTATTGCAACTTGATGAGAAAGATCTGGCGGACATAGATCCTGAACAAC
This sequence comes from Picea glauca, assembly GCA_000966675.3. Taxonomy (NCBI): domain Eukaryota; kingdom Viridiplantae; phylum Streptophyta; class Pinopsida; order Pinales; family Pinaceae; genus Picea; species Picea glauca. Next base: position 403,031 of record JZKD02S1926379.1, on the reverse strand, counting down.
TGGAGGAAGCATTCAATTGAAAGGATTTGCAAGCCATATGAGTTGAACAACTCAGAAAGGTTCACAAATTATTCATCGATTCCACAGAAGGCTCTACCTCACGACTAGGGATATCATTAGACCCATCCATTGAGCTCAAACAAACCTCTTGTGAAATAAATATACGAGGGAGTAAATATTCCCAACAACGCATCAAGGAAGTGGTCAATTTTATTCTCAATTCGGGGAAAATCTAGAGACTCACAGAGGGATATCTCCATCCACCTCATAACTAATCATGATGAAGATCATAACATGGAACATCAAAGGGATCAATGGAAGTTCCAAGCATAGGACTCTTCGAGACTACATTCATGTTGAGAATCTGGACATTCATCTTTTGCAGGAAACAAAATGTGTCAGAGAAGAAGTGCTAAACAATTTTCAACACTATTGGAGAGGGCATGACTCCCTTCAAACAGACTCCAACAGAGTAGAAGGAGGCATGGAAATATGTTTGAATCCATCTATAACCATAATAGACCAACCCTTTTCAATGGTCGCCATGCTTACGACTCATTTCAAAGTCATAGGGTCAACCATAGAAGGCATGATCATGAATTTGTACGGCCTCAAAGTGCTCATGACAAAGAACTATTTTTGAAGAGAATAGCCACCATCAAAACATTGTTGGGTTCGCCCAATTGGTTGTTTGGGGGTGATTTCAATATCATCCTAATGTTGGAGGAAAAGACGGGAGGCGCCAAGTGGCTTGATCAAGATAGTGGTAAGTTTTGAGCCCTCATAGATAAATTTGATTTAATAGATATAGAAACTAGAAATGGTATTTTCACCTGGTCCAATCGTAGATCTGAGCATAAACATGTAGCTTTCATATTGGATTGTTTCCTCATTTTAGAAACCCTGTTGTTGGAGGATCCCATCATTGAAGCCAACATCTTCCCGAAACCAGGCTCGGATTACTGGCTTGTTTCTCTCTGTCTTGATTTTGGAGCTGCACCCAAACTCAAACCCTTATTATTTGAGAAGTTTTGGCTCTCTCACCAAGAATTTCAAAAGCGTTCAGAATCCTGGTGGAAGCAAGAAGAAATAGACCATGGAACATGCATATACAAATTCCAACAACGACTCAAAAAATTTAAAGCATGGCTAAAGAGATGGAATAGGAATGTATTTGGGAACATACTGCAAAGAATCCAGAAAATTGAGAAATGTTTGGAAACTTTGCAAAAGATCTTCATTACTGGGGGAAAAACGACAGCGTTAATGAGCGAATAGGAGGAACTCTAGGAAGAATTGGACGAGAGAAAGGAACATGAGGAAATACTCTGGAGGCAAAAATCCAAGGTACAATGGCTTAGGGAGGGTCAAAATAACACCAAGTTATTTCATTGATCCATGGTGCACTGAAGATACATCAACAAAATCACCCAACTAGAGGATGCCTAGGGAAATCCCATCCGGGACAATGACAGAATAGCAGAGGAACTAACCAACTACTACAAAGACCTCCTAACAGATCCCATCAACCACAGAATGTCAGCGATATGAAAAATCACCAGGAACATACCCTCCCTAGTCACTCAAGATCATAATGAATCCCTGACGAGACCCATCACCCAAGAGGAGGTGGATCAAGCAGTTAAAGAAATTCCCCTAGGTAAAGCTCCAGGTCCACATGGGTTCACAACAAATTTCTTCCATTATTGTTGGCCAATGATTAGAGAAGAAGTTTGGCAAGTGGTGGAGGAATCAAGAACTTTAGGGCAAGTTCTCTCAGCCTTCAATACCACCTTCCTCATGCTCATACCAAAGTAGGAAAGGGTAACGCATCTCTGCAATGTCATCTACAAAATTATCAATAAGGTCATTTCCATGTGTCTCAAACCAATTATGTTGTACATCATCTCCAAAGAACAAGATGGCTATGTGGAAGTCAGGAAAATCATGGACAGTGTCATCCTAGCTCATCAAGTCATGCACTCACTAAAAACAACAAGGAATCTAGGTATGCTCATCAAACTTGACCTTTCCAAATATTTTGACACAATCAACTGGCAATACATGCGCTCCCTCATTGAGGCCTTTGGCTTCGACAATATCTGGGTGGCTTGGATCATGAGACTCACTTCCTCATATTTATTCTCTATCTTAGTCAATGGAGTGCCCTCCCAACCTTTATCTCCCTCCATAGGTATTCGATAAGGGGACTCCCTCTCCCCCTTTCTCTTTGTTATAATGGCAGAAGGATTGGGGCACTACCTCAAGGCCTCTATTGTGGAGGTCTCCTTTAAAGGTCTACCTCTTCATAACATCCATCCTGCACCCTCTCATAGCTAATTTTTCGATGACACCCTTCGGATGAACACACCGACAATCCAAGAAGCCACTAAGCTCAATTCAATCCTCACAGACTTCGTTGAAGCTTCAGGAATAACCTTAAACCTTGATAAATCAAAACTCTATTTCTTCAACACCCTAGTGGCTATTCAAAATCACATATATTGAATTCTGGGTATCCCCAAGAGATCCCTTCCATCCAATTATCTCCAACAGGATTACCAAATGAACCTCTAGATCACTCCTGAAACAATCTGCTACTATCCATCTCCAACAGGATCAACAACTGGACCTTTAGATCACTTAACCTAGCAGCTCGACTAGTTCTTTTAAAATTTGTTCTCCAAGCACTACCAACCTACCTCTTTATTTCTCTAGCAACACCCCAGTATGTCATCAGGGCCATTATAAACATCCAACACATCTTCTTATGGCACGAGCATCACCCAAAAAATAAGTGGGCATTAGTAGGATGGGACAAAATCTACATCCTAAAGCCTTAGGGGGACTAGGGCTTTGAGATCCTGGGAAACTCAATCGAGTAATGTAGGTGAAATATTGGTGGTGATGTCTCAAGCACGCCATATAACTCTAGGAAATAATTTGTAAAATAAAGTATGCTCCCACCACCAAACAAGAGCATCTAATTAGATTCAACAATCAGTTTCAGGGATCTAATATCTTGAACATGGCCTGGAAAAATCGAATGCTCATACAAAAAATTTCTTTCTAGGAGATCCGTACTGGATAACACTCCTTGTTCTAGCAAGACTCATGGCAACAACAACCGCCTCTAACCACCCTTGAAGACCTCATCCCCCTATGTAAACAAATTTAGTTCGGGGACTCCTTGTATGTAAAGGATCTATGGAAATAAAACGATCGACACCGGCCCTGGCGCAGCTGGAAGAATGAACCTCATGAACTTTACACTCAAACATATTTGTATCTACAGGCCTGGAAATATTGTGAAAATCAAAGGAAAATACACATCAGGGATGCCTAGATATACTTAGATGGAGACACTCCATAGCTGGCAATTTCTCAGTCAAAGAAGCTTATTATCTACAGGAAAATTACCAGGAGAAAACAAGGGAATGTATCTCGGGAAAGATCTGGAATCCAAAATTCTGGTCAAAAGTGTCAATCTTCTTATGGATTACCGTAAAAAACCGCATACTTACTTGTGGAAATCTTCAGAAACGTGGATTTGTAGACCCATCAATCTGTCCCCTTTGTCAGCAATAGTAAGAAATGATGGAGCACCTATTCAGCCTCTAAAACTACAGTGAGATCATATGGGATATGTGGACACAATTAATGTGTTTCTCCAATAAAAATCGATCTAGCATCATAAGCACAATGGAGAATTGGGACTCGATTTCCTATCAAAATCCAATCCTGGATCACATATGGCATCTTTTACATGGATTCACAATGTGGAAACTATGGAAAGAAAGAAACAAAAGGATTTTTCACTTGATGACCTCCCCCCCTCTCTCAATCTGGGAAAGAATTATGAACCTAATTCAGGAAAAGAATAAAATTGGGAAGTGGTCCCAGGAGCACCTTAATTGAAATCATGAATAAATTCAAATCCTACTGGCCTGGAAGCTTAACCTCACTGGTGAAAAATAGAACAAGGGTGTCACTAGAACCAATAACATCCCAGGAACTTGGTCCCCCCCCAACCCCTGGTTTTTTAAAATTAAACTTTGATGGTGCGTCAAAAGGTAATCCAGGACCGATAGGCTTTGGTGTGGTCCTCTAAGACGACGAGAAAATTATATATTATGCAATAGGCTATCTTGGACTTAATACCAATAATGTAGCTGAGATGTGGAGCCTTCTTAGAGGGATCAAGTTAGCAAAAAAACATGACTTACATAAGCTCATAATGGAGGGTGATTCCTAGATCATCATCCAAATTATCACTAAAATCATTCATGGGTAACACCCCTTGGAGGCCTCACTCAGTTGGAGACTCTCAGGATTGCTAGAAGATTTCAAATCCTTCTTACAACCCAATATCACCCTTATCCCCTTCCATGTGAAAAGAGAGGCAAATAAGATAGCTGACTCTCTGGAAAATGAGGGTATGGCTTCTATGGAGGAGATGATCCACTAGAATGTGAAAACCTCCCCTCGGTCTGGGCTATCAGACAACTATCTGGACCTAGACAGAAAATATTATTCGATCCCGGATGGGGTTCCACGTAGCAACAGGATTCCACGTAGCCTTCTCCATACCCAAGCCATAAATATGGTAGGCCATCGCCCTTCACCTTAGTATTGAATGAAGGGCGACCATTACTTCCTGCACAGAAGGGGAGGAAAAATCCCTCGCGTGAGGATTATGGCGGCACCAAGGTGTAATGGAAAAGGTGGTATGAGTACAGTGGTCATGTCGAGCCTAGGATTATCTCTCCTACTTGGACGAGGTTGGCTCTACTTCTCTCTCGCACTCCACCACCCTGCCTACTCTGAGAACGGGACCTACATGTAATGGATTTTCATCACAGCCACCCAGAGAATTATCAATCCTCCTAGTCTATCCATGCCAAGGGAGAGGGAAAAGTTGAGGCACGACCCAACCTGGTATAGTTGAGCAACCTAAAAGAGATGAGTGCAGCAGCTGGAATGCGCCCTGTACATATCTCGGACTCAATTCTTGGAGAAGCCAAGAACCTTGCCAATGGCATATGTCAAGGAGGATATTCTTGAGGAACTCATTCAGGTTCCTCCAGAATCTCTCCTCTTCACAGTTACAGATGATTTGCAGTTCCCCAACCATAACATAGTGAGCACAAGCTCCCAAGATTCCATGGAGGGGTCCACCTATATAGTTCAGGAGGAATTCCCATGGGAATTCCTCTATTTGGATTCAATTGCGTTAATTCAAGACACCGAAAACCAAATTGGGACAGAGGCGGAGTAGGTCAAGGCGGTGGAGGTCATGGGAACTACACAGGAGGACATGGGTGTCGCGGTGGAGGGTCACCCAGTCTTGTCGCCTCCATCGCTCACTTCTCTCTCTGAATTTTTCCTTGCTCCACCACCTGTCTTCAACCCAGAGAAACTGGAGCTCATATTCTAGCTAAGGAGCCAAATGGCAGACCAGATACACCGGGATACCCTCATGAGTCAGCGGATCAACATGATTTAAAATGCATTCTCGAATGCACCAGCAACTCAGCGTCTCCCAACCTCTGCGAGGCCTTTCATGCTCCATCCTAGGGATGACCTTTACACCGGAGCTCTGGATGGCATACCCCCAGGTGCTAATGTGTAATTTATGGTTCTTTACTATGGATACCTCGCACAATCCCTTCCCAACTCTTTGTACTGGGATGATGTTGTTTTATAGTTTTGTTCTCTTTTTTCAGTTGGTATTTTATCTTAGATGCCTAGAAAAGTTCTGTAAGAACATGAATCCACCACCTGCTCTGGTTTCAATATGGCGAGACAAATGGGGAATAGTTATTTTGTCTAAAAGTATCACAGTCTTCCACCTATTCTAGTTTCCGCTAATTTGGCCGAACATGTGGCAGACTGATGGCATGTGGCATTTTTTTTCTATAAAAGCATAGTAATAGGAAACACCATTTTTATTTACAAAAAAAAAACATGTATCTCCAAACTTCAAATCTAAACCATTGCTGAGAGATATCTCTTCATACTTGAAAAAAAAAACATTTTTCAAACTTAAAATATAAATATTTTAAATAAAATACATCTACAAATTTCAAATAAAATGTACACATACCATTTTAGATAAATAAATCAAATTGTGATTAAAGAAAAATTGACATACCAAAATTGTTGAAGTTTCATCTTCTAAAATCCATGTGTTCATTTTCTACCAATAATTTAAACATCATTGTAACAATAAAAAGAAAAACCAACAACACATATTATTATATACTTTATTAGCACATATTTTAAAGATATTTAACTTTATTAAATAACAATGAGAAAGAATAACATACCCAAGAAGATCATCAAGATTAGCATAACCATGTGAGAAAGAATAACATACCCAACCGTAGTTCCACAGATCTAAGTTTCAACAATTTCATCTTCCAAAACCCATGTGCTCCTTTTCTACCAATAATTTAAAGATCACTGTAACAATAAAAAGAAAAAACAATAACACATGCTAGCATATACTTTATTAGCAAATATTTTAAAGATATTTAACTTTATTAAATAACAATGGGAAAGAATAACATACCCAAGAAGATCATCAATATTAACATAATCATGTGAGCAAGAATAACATACTCAACTGGAGTTCCACAGATCTAAGATTATTGTTCTCTCTAAATATTATAATTTTTTGGCATTTTATTAAACCAAACTTGCATCACTTCCAAAATAATTACTCTCCATGTTAATCCATTCTTTGCATAAATCTTTAATTTTCTTTTATAACCAAATGTTTTTTTTAACATTGCCTACATGATCTAAACAAAGTAAGATCATATCTAGCAAATTTTTAAAGAGAAAAATTGTGTGCTTGTAAATTCTCTTGTGTATGCAGAAAGTTCAAAAAACTCCATATTAAGTCATTCTTCCAAGAAAATACCTATCTCCTCTTCTGCAGTGGAATAGAAGGAATAGTGGAATTCACTTTGTTGTATGCAGAAAACACATCTCCATATTACACCATTCTTGGACAAGAAGACAAGGAATGCAATCGAAGAAAATTTGGAATCTTTCCCTTTTTTTATTTGGGATAGAGTTTGTTCTCAAATAATCAAATGCTCAAGTTCAAAATTGTCTCCATCATGACCTAAAGTTTAAACATATAAATAAGATGATGAATAAGATCATGTAATCATATTTTTAAATCTATAATAGTTCGGGTTGAATCATGATATAATCTTAAATAAAATCGGTATCCAAGTGAATTTAGAATATTCCCTCTTTCTGATGTGGGAGATCTATATTTTGTTCTCATATAGTCAAATGCTATATTTCAGAATTAGGTTTGCATCATGATCTAAACATAAATAAGATTGAATGTACCATTTTAGATGACGATAAGATTATATAGAAGTTCTATATATTTCAAAATGATTGATCAAAGCCTTGAGAATTTATATAGACACTAATTGAGTAACCCTTCTTTGAATAGGAAAGTCTTAATTAAAAATTTGATCTAACATAAATTTGAAAAAAAGTAAAATGAAATATGCATATTCAACACAAATAAGATTGAACACTTATATATAAAAGGCCCAGCATAAAAACAAGCTAAAACTCAATAATGTGCAATGTACATACATTTAATTAAGCATCATCCTGAATAGATGCATCGTTCTTAGGTATGGATGCATCTTCCTCAATCCCAATCTCTCGCACTCTCTTCTCCACATTGCCCTATAACACATTTCAATATTGTACATTTGAAAATTAAATTTAAATGATTTTAACACATTAAATTGTAGTTTTAAATTTTGAAATATGTAATACATGTGATGTGCCAACCTAAATATCATCAACCACACAAGAGGATTGCATTCCCATGGTCGGTTGAGTCACGGTCTTACCCACCATACCCTAAGATTCAATAAATTTTATATTGTTTAAGACAATTTTCTTTTAAATTAATAATTTAAATGACATTGCAATTTTCATATATAACTAAATTTGTTTTCAACATGCAATGATCCCTGTGAACTCCCACCCTCTTCAAACTCTCTCAATAAAAATTGGGACAAGCCTGCCCAAGTAGTGGGAGACAAAATAAGAATCTGTGTTTACATTAATACAAAAAAATAAATTTCATGTATGTTGATTATTCAACATGCTCTGAAGATTGGACTTGACTAAAGTGGATATTTTTAAGCACATACCTAATTCAATCCTTCCAAATTTAAACTCAATGAACCAAGTCCCTTGTTTACTGTAGATTCATTTAACAAATGAACAAAATGCAATGAATGACGATAAAAAACCAATTATTTTTAAAGATACAATATGTACCTAGAACTAGAAGAAAATTATTCTCAAATGCATGAAATATTTATTAACTGTAACACATACCAATCTGGTGTTTGGTTCATCATTTTGAATTAAATCCTTCAAAATATTACAGTTGAGTCATAGTCTTACCCTCCATACCATAAGATTCAATAGATTATATATTGTTTAAGAATTTTTTTATTTTAAATTAATAATTTAAATGACATTGCAATTTTCATATATAACTAAATTTTCTTTCAACATGAAATGATACCTGTGAACTCCCACCCTCTTCAAACTCTCCCAATGAGAATTGGGACAAGCCTTCCCAAGAAGTGGGAGACAGAATAAGAATTGTTGTTTACATTAATACAAAAAAATAAATTTCATGTATGTTGATTATTCAACAAATTCTGAATATTGGACTTGACTAAAGTGGATATTTTAAGCACATGCCTAATTCAACCCTTCAAAATTTAAACTCTATGAATCAAGTCCTGTATTTACTAGCGATTCATTTAACAAATTACCAAAATGTAATGAATGACGATAAAGACTCGATTATTTTTAAATATGCAATGATATGTATCTAGAACTACATGAAAACTATCCTCAAATGCATGAAAAAATTACTAATTGTAACACATACCAATCCGGTGTTTGGTTCATCATTTTGAATTAACTTATTCATAATATTACAGAAAAATTTTGCATACTCTCCTATATACTCTATGAACATGGAATCTATCTCCTCATCTATTTTGTAAGAAAAATTTACACGAGAATTGGCTTCATCTCTCTAACGGTTCAAACCAACATCAACACCATAAAAAAATGATTTTAAATTTTCCTTGATTGCATTCCTGGCCTCCTTTCTAACATCTGATGTAGCTTGCATCTATGAATTCGAAGCAAATTCCCCTATTGGACAAGATACCAAAGCTCATGGAGGCCTCTGCAATGTTGCATTTCGATATACCCATTTTCTATCATATGTTTCTCCTTTACCAACCCCATAATAATTGGACGGTAGGCTGATATAATCAGGGTGCATGCTCATGAAAAAATATTTATAAAAGAGTCTAGAAAAGTAATGTCGAACCTTATCATTTCACGACAACTTCCCATACATTTCCAAAAATCTATTCTAAAGGTGTCCTATTATGTTGGGGTGCTTAAAATATTGCACCTTCAACATCTTTCTCTTTGTCCCCTCTTTGAAATTGAACATAGAAATTGCATCTTCTTTTGAAGCTCTAATTTTTACAACTTCTCATTTATTAGATCCCAGCACCTCCGACTTTCATCTCTTCATCAAATCAATAAAACTATCATTCGTTGGCCCCATATTTTTATATGCATCCATAAATTTTTGCAATGAATGCAAAAAAATCTCCAAGATTGGCTTACTCTCTCAAGGGAGATCCAAGCACCTGAAATCATTTTTCAGCCTACTTTTAACACTTGAGCATCGTTCAAGGATCATTTCTTCAGTATACCCTTCCCAGGGAATATCATCACCAACATCTCATGGATAGTTGGGCGTAGGTGTGTAATATTATGTTTCTTGATAACACCCCTTGAATCCATCTTCACCAACATTGGAATCTTCATGATAACCACTCTCACATTTGAAACTAACTACAACATTTAACATAAACAAAAAACATAATTTAAAATATATATATATATATATATATATATATATATATATA
>JZKD02S1926379.1:360592-387056 GCA_000966675.3 Picea glauca | reverse complement strand
TATATATATATATATATATATATATATATATATATATATATATATATCAAAGTCTAAATAGTTACACTGACAAATACATAGGTTCCACTTTCATTTTACTATGATAACAAAAACTAAGACATTTAACTCCAAAATTCTGGACTCTAAGCCATCGCTTTAAAATAGATCACTTCATACCTGCAATTCAAACCTAAAAAAAAAAAAACAGAATTCAAAAATTGTGATTAAAAACAAATTGACATACATACCAAAAGAGTTGAGTCTCATCCTCCAACATACTCTTTCCCACCAAATATAATGTAAACATTTTTCCACCAAATATAATTTAGACATTTGTAACAATAAAAAACAATAATAATAAAAAGAAATAACACATATTAGCATTTATACTTTAACTAAATATTAAATAAACAATAATAAATAATAGCATGTCCAACCACAGTTAAACAGATTTAAGATAGTTACTCTCCACATTAAGCATACATGATTTAAACAATTTGTAAAATCTTATCTAAAATATTTTAAAATTTTAAAGAGAAAATTTGTGTTCTTGGTAAAAACAAATTTGTGTTCAGAGTTAGAGTTTGATAATAATCTGAAAACAAATATATAAATGTGTATGAATAAAGTTCACAAATCTCTATATTAAGTCATTCTTCCAATAAAATACTTATCTCCTTGTGGATAAAGTCTCAAATCCTTCAGGTGAAATTCTCATCCTAGGTGATGTTATTTGATCTTATTTACTCAGCAATAAAATATTAATCTCCTCAGCAGTAAAATACTTCTCACCTCTTCTACAATGGTCATATAATCAAATTCCATAATGCCCTTTCAAATTAGAGGACTCATAAATCTCCATATTAATCCATTCTTCCAAAAAACTACTTGTATCTATGAAAGTTCACAAATCTCCATTTTAAAAACCATTCTTTCGGAAAATACTTATCTCATCTTTCTGCAGTGGAATAAATGTTCTCATATAATCTTGCATGTACATGAAAAAAACACAAATCTGCACATGTATATTAATTCATTCTTCAAAAATCATTTAAATCTTTCATCTTTGGGATGTATTCATATTACATATAATCAAATGTTCTTTGAAATTATGTGTGAGCTATCTCACATATATATATGCATAGATTATTTGTAAATCTACTTGAATGTTGGTTTTTTGTGGTTAGTAACCAATTTAGTTAAGAGTTTGAAAATACCCTGGCAAGAAGGAATACACTTCGTTGTATGTAGAAAACACAAATTTCCATATGACGTCATTCTATGACAATAAATCAAGGAATGAAATTGAAGAAAATTTAGAAACTTTCCCTTTTTTGATGTGGGATAGAGTCTGTTCTCGAATAATCAAATGTTCAAGTTCAAAATTAGGTCTTCATCATGATCTAAACTTAAATAAGTTTGAATGTAAATAAATTAAGACAACGATAAGCTTATACAGGAGTTCTATATATTTCAAAATAATTGATCAAAGCATTGAATAGCAAAGGCTAAACTAAAAATTTTAGAAAACAAAAATTTGATAAAAGTAAAAAATATAAGCTTATTCAAAATAAGCTTGAACACTTTTATATAAAACCTTAACATAAAAGAAAATTAAAGCTCACTAATGTTCAATGAACATACATCTATGAAACATCTTGAATGGATGCATCGTTCCCAAATATGGGTGTTTCCTCCGCTTCCTCCTCAATCCCAATCTCCCTCCCAAGCACACTCTAAGGTACTCTCTTCTCCACATTACCCTATATAACACATTTCAAATTTAAAAATTTGAAAATTAAATTTAAATGATTATAACACATTAAATTTAAATGATACATGTGAACTCCCACCCTCTTCAAACTCTCCCAATGAGAATTGAGACAAGCCTCCCCAAGTAGTAGGAGATGGAATAGGGATCTGTGAAAAACACAACTAAGAACTAAATCTATGATTCAATGTGTTCACATTTATACAAAATTATAAATGGTGTTGATCTCTTATTCAAAATATTGGAGATTGGACAACTAAAGTGCTCATATGTGGATATCAGAAAACACATACCTGATTCAACCCATCCAAATTTAAACTTGTGGAATCAAGTCCCCTATTTACTAGAGATTCATTTAACATATCTCTAAACTGCAATTAATGACAATAACAACTCGATTATTTCTATAGATACAATGATATCTAAATCTAGAATTAGAAGTAAATTATCCTAAAATGTTTCAAAATTTACTAACTAGAATACATACAATCTACTGTTCAGGTCATCATTCTGAATGAACTTCTTCCATCCATCACGAAAGTTTTTTGCATACTCCTTAAGATCTTCTACTGACATGGTATCTAACTCCGCATTTGTTTTATAAACAAATATGGCTCGGTAATCGTCTTTTGTTCGCTAACGGTTCATACCAACATCAACACCATAAAAAATCGCTTCCAAATTTTCCCCGATTGCATTTCTAGCCTCTTTGTCAACCTCTGATGAAGCTCTCAACTCTAAATGTGAAGAAAATACCCCTATTGTACGAGATACTAAAGGTCATGGAGGCCTCGACAATGTTGCATTTTGATATGCCCCTTTGCAATCACATGTTTTTCCTTTACCAGTCTCATAATAATCAGACAGTAGACTAGTATAATCAGGGTGCATGTGCATGAAAAACTATGCATAAAAGTGTCTTGCAAAATAGTGTGGAACCTCATCGTTCCATGGAAATTTCTCATATGCTGCCAAAAATATGTTATACAGATGTTCTGCAATGTCGGGGTGCTTAAAATATTGCACCTTCAACATCTTCCTCTTTAGAAATCTTTGAAATTGAACATCGAAATTGCGTCTTATTTTGAAACTTTATTTTTTACTGCCTCCCATTTATGAGGGCCCATCACCTCTGACTTTCTCTACCTCATTAGATTGAAAAAATTGTTAGTGGTTGGCCCCATATTTTTATATGCGTCCATAAAAATTCAATGAATGCAAAACAATCTGCAAGCTTTGTTTACTCTCCTGGGGGAGTTCCAAGACCATCAAATCATTTTTCAACCTCATTTTAACACTTGAGCATCGTTCAAAGGTCATTTCTTTAGTAATCCCTTCCAAGGAAGTTCATCACCAACATTCAAAGGATAGGTGGACGTAGGTATGTAATATCTTGTTTCTTGGTAACGCGGCCTCCTAAATCCACCTTCACCCTCTGCACCAACATTAGAATCTTCGTGACAACCAATCTCTGTTTTATTGTTGTCCATTGCTCTAAACTCATTGTCTAGACACACATTTGAAAGTAATTACAACATTTAACTTGACATAAATTTAAATACACAAAAATATAATAAAAATAAACAAAATCAAAAAAAGTTACCAAAAATATTCTCTTGTCTTGAGGTATTCCCTACATTCTCAGGTGTAGGATTAACAATGCACAACGTATCTAAGAATGATGCATCCATAACACTTTCTTGATATCTATTCACAGACTCATTTGATAACCTCCTCTGACAATATTGTTGTTGGTCACTCAGAGTCTCAGTCGAAGAAGGAGTTCCTCTTCTTCCTTCTTGGGAGAGCCTAGAGTGTTTGCAATGAATGTTTGGAGAATCCTATGTCGATGTCACTCCTAAATATCTATCCTTTGGAAATTCATGAAAATTTAAGAACAAGACAAGTACGAGTTAATATCTCCAACATTGACCAACAAAAATTATGAAGAAAGAAAAAAAAAATAAGAAAAAATTAATGTAAATGTTCTTTATGTTAGACACAATTATAATAGGGTGATTCATAACTCCACTACCCATTCCCATTTCAAATATATTTTGGTTTCTTAATATTATCACAAATAACCTTGGTAGATCTACCAATAGTACATGGGTCAAAGTCTGGTAACGGAGTAGCAGTTATCTATATGGGCAATCGGATTTCATGCATCCAATAGGTATGGAGAACAGTCCATGAAAACAAATGATTAACTTTACGCCATGTTTGGTTGGATGGAAGAAATATTTCATCTACAAAGAAATGTCACTAACTATCAATAGGTCTATATTACACTTGGAGGGGGCATTAATAGATAAATTGTATTATATGATTGCAGTTGTTGGAATTTTTTTTATGACAGACCTTTTTATATACTAAGCGTTTGTGATTAGATGATTTGAAGCTGCTAAACATCCATTTATATGTGGTTATAAAGAGTTTTTTATATGATTATCAGCCTTCTTCTAGTGACCCCATCGATATAGGGGCTGAGAATGGCCTCTGAATCATTTTGGTAGATCCATGTTGTCAAAAACCCCATGGACAACCAGGACTTGACCGGGTGATTCCAATGCTTGTGTAAATACAAAGGATAATACATCACCATCTTCAACTAGTATCTTATACAAATGTTAATAGAAGCTCATATTCAACTAAATGCTTGTGTAAATACAAAGGGTAATAGATCATTAACAAGGGTCTTTCAAAGGGTATATAATCTTATCCAATACATATGGGTTTTACTTACTCTCATTAAGAGAGAGATAAAGTAATGGAATCAACTTTATATCTTACCCATATGAGCTATGTGAATATTACAATATAGTTAAGAGTGTAGAGTTTCAATCTAAGGTATAGGCAACTAATCACAAGAATGATGATGCAAGTTCAAATTGCATTTCTGCTATGATATTTTCATTGTATTCTTATCAGTTTTCATGGGTATCATTAATTATGTTCTATTTCTGAGTCTTCATACTTTTAAGACCTTCTTTGTTGAAAATGGAAACTAGCTTGACTTTTGGAGGAATCGTAATTGGTATCTCAGTACATGGGATTGGAGTTAGACATTTGGATTTAAATTTGTTATTTCTTACCATTCTGTAAATGAGACAGTGACATGAAATGTTCATTACTTGTGTCTTTTTGTTACAGTGCAAAGTACTGTAACATATTAATTTTGTGGGAATAATTACAGTGGGCATTTTCCACGTGTTTAAAGGTTTATTTCTATCTATTGTAAGTGATATTTTGTAGATTTTAAAACTGTTCTTTCTTCTAGCTTTGTAAATAAGGCTTTGGCATGAAATATTGATGCCATTTATCAGTTTCTCTATCAATGAAAAGAGAATGTTACATATTTTGGTGTATCTATTATGGAGGTTGAGGGAATGACTACGGTGAATATACTACCTATGTTTCATTGTTTGTTTTCTATTTGTTGTGCTATATTAATGTATATTTTCCATAACATATTACAATGTAATATGTCATAACATATATTACTATATAACATATTACATTGTAATATGTTATACCATATTACAATGTAATTATATGTTATAGTAATATGTTATAACATATTACAAAGTAATATGTTATAACATATTACAAAGTAATATGTTATACCATATTCCAATGTTATAATAGTGAATATACTACCTATGTTTCGGTGTATCTATTCTGGAGGTTGAGGGAATGACTTCAATGAATTTTCTGCCTATGTTTCAAAGTTTGTTTCTATTTATAATACTTTTATAATGGATATAATTTTTTTTGGGTTTCCTAGTAGCCTTGTCACACCCCGAGATTCAAACCTTCATAAAGTTTGACTTCTGCAAGTTCTTGGAAAATACAATACACCAACAATTTTTAAATTTTAGGGGTACAAGGTCATTCAAGTACCAGTCTCACTTGATCCATATGTTAATCCATCAAAACTACTCACATCTAGGTTATTTTAAGTCTAGGATGGTGAATGACCAGCCAACATGTTTCTCTCCCAACCATTGAGTGGTTGCCTATGGTAAGAGATCATGTCACTAGTAAAGGTTTTTTGCAGTATCTAAACTCTTTTATGTCTATATTAGACTTTATTATCCAAAATGTAGTCGTTATAATTATTCCTTTAGTCAAAGGGTCACTACAATTTCAAAACAACACCAAAGTGGGAGATTGGTTCCTTTTTTAACAGCTTACTATGATAAGAGTCTATGGTTTGGAAGAGAAGTCATATCAAAAGTGAGTGATGAATTTGGTTGTTCTAGAGACTGAAAAAAAGTTAAATTCAATCAGTTGTTGACTAAAAAGCCAAGCATATTACATTAAATGTTGATCGGATGAATTTAAATGAAAAACCAAATCTACACAAGTAGGTCACTCATGTCTTACACAAAGATGTGACCAAGACTCATGACATGAAATATTGATGTTGTTTATCAGTTTCTCTATCAATGCAAAGAGACTATTACATATTTCGTTGTATCTATTCTGGAGGTTGAGGGAATGACTACAGTGAATATACTACCTTTGTTTCACTATTTGTTTTCTATTTTTTGTGTTATGTTAATGCAGATTTACCATAACATATTACAATGTAATATGTCATAGCATATATTACTAGATAACATATTACATTGTAATATGTTATAACATATTCCAATGTTATAACGATGAATATACTACCTATGTTGCAGTGTATTTGTTCTGGAGGTTGAGGGAATGACTTCAATGAATATACTACCTATGTTTCAAAGTTTGTTTCTATTTATAATAGCTTTATAATGGATATCATTGTTTTTGGGTTTCCAAGTAGCCTTCTCACACCCCGAGAATCAAACCTTCATAAAGTTTGACTTCTGCAAGTTCTTGGGAAATAAAATGCACCAAAATTTTTAAAATTTTAGGGGTATCGGGTTATTCAGGTACCAGCCTCACTTGATCCATATGTTAATCCATCAAAACTACTCACATCTGGGTTATTTTAAGTCTAGGATGGTGAATGACCAGCCAACATGTTTCTCTCCCAACCATTGAGTGGTTGTCTATGGTAAGAGAGCATGTCACTAGTAAAGGTTTTTTGCAATATGTAAAATCTTTTATGTCTATATTATACTTTATTATCCAAAATGAAGTATTCATTATAATTATTCCTTTAGTCAAAGGGTCACTACAATTTCAAAACAACACCAAAGTGGGAGACTGGTTCCTTTTTTAGGAGTTTACTATGATAAGAGTCTATGGTTGGGAAGATAAGTCATATCAAATGTGAGTGTTGAATTTGGTTGTTCTAGAGACTAAAAAAAGTTAAATTCAGTTAGTTGCTAATTAAAAATCCAAGCATATTACATTAAATGTTTATCGGATGAATTTAAAAGAAAAACCAAATCTACACAGGTAGGTCACTCATGTCTTACATAGAGATGTGACCAAGACTCATGACATGAAATATTGATGTCGTTTATCAGTTTCGTTATCAATGCAAAGAGACTGTTACATATTTCGTTGTATTTATTCTAGAGGTTGAGGGAATGAATACAGTAAATATACTACCAGTCTTTCACTGTTTGTTTTCTATTTTTTGTGCTATATTAATGCAGATTTTCCATAACATATTACAATGTAATATGTCATAACATATATTACTATATAACATATTACATTGTAATATGTTATAACATATTACAGTGTAATTATATGTTCTAGTAATATGTTATAACATATTCCAATGTTATAACAATGAATATACTACCTATGTTTCGGTGTATATTTTCTGGAGGTTGAGGGAATGAATTCAATGAATATACTACCTATGTTTCAAAGTTTGTTTCTATTTATAATAGTTTTATAATGGATATCATTGTTTTTGGGTTTCCTAGTAGCCTTGTCACACCCCGAGAATCAAACCTTCATAAGTTTGACTTCTGCAAGTTCTTGGAAAATACATTACACCAACAATTTTTAAATTTTAGGGGTACCAGGTCATTCAATCACCAGACTCACTTGATCCATATGTTAATCCATCAAAACTACTCACATATGGGTTATTTTAAGTCTAGGATGGTGAATGACTAGCCAACATGTTTCTCTCCCAACCATTGAGTGGTTGCCTATGGTAAGAGATCATGTCACCAGTGAAGGTTTTTTGCAGTATGTAAACTCTTTTATGTCTATATTAGACTTTATTATCCAAAATGAAGTATTTGTTATAATTATTCCTTTAGTCAAAGGGTCACTACAATTGAAAAACAACACCAAAGTGGGAGATCGGTTCCTTTTTGAGTGGTTTACTATGATAAGTGATGCAGGAGCATCATCAACAAGTACACGTGGCAAGACAACTCAGTGCCTGAGAGCCAATCCAAAGTCTCAAACACTAGCTAGTACTGCAAATATTTTGAAATGATAGAAAACAAAAGAGGAAAGATCACACGTGTGGAGACAAAATGAGAATGCGTGACTTAGGAGATTAACCCTAGTCTCAATGTAACCGCAATTAGATAGAAGTTAGTTTGTTTCTTTTGTATAAAGAGATATTTTTTACACCCAAAAGAGGGGTTATGAGAATTATGAGAAAGTAGGAATTTGTGAATAGTAGTTGTTTCTTTGATTTTAGTTGTAACCATTTTCTTGATTTTGAATGAAGATAACAGAGGAAATTTGATCCAATGTATGGTGTGTATAGTGTCTGCAATTTCCCTTTTGTTTTCTTATTTTTTTCAAGAATGAACGAATCTTGCTATGAGTGTATGTACCTTTGAAATGATTGCATAAGAATTTAAAATCACTTTTCTTCGTGAGTCGATGCAAGGTGTGCACACATTCCGCAAGGCGTGCATTGACAGGGTCTCTTTCGACTTGTAAAGATCAAAAGAAATAGTGTAAGACTTTCTTTGCAAGAAGGGTAAAGAGACTGTCGCAAAGAGTGCACATTCTCGCAAGAACTCAAATATTTTGTAAATATCTGTTGCAAAGAGTGCACAGACCTGGAATTTGACAAATATTTGAAGCGACTTCTTAAAGAATTTGAAGGATAAGAGGATAAGGATGCCAAGAAGGAAAGAAAGGATTATTTTCAATAATCTTTGGATCTGAGTTTGACGAATTTCCCCGAAAAGAGAGAAGTGCTTGGGAGATCAAAATCTTTGGAGAGATCAAGCTCAGGAGGAGTATCACTCTCCAAGAAGCGTGAACGAGATCCAAGAAATGAATTCGCAGGAAGGTTAAAGGTCAAAGTCTTTAAATCCTTTCAAAAATCTTCTAAGTCTAAAGAAAGATTTAGCTTAGAGGGAATATCTAGACCATCCAGTCGGCATCCAAACAACGAGGAGAAAGTGCAAAGGAGGAAATATCTCAATCATTCGATCTGAATTCCAGAGAACATATCTTAGTCACTCAATCTGAGAGCTAGAGAAAGGATCTTAGCCATCAGATCTGCCCGGAAAGGGATTGTAGTCGCTCGATTAAGGTAAAGTGCACTAAACTTAAAGTTTTGAAAGTGTATAGGAGAATCGAATTTACGAAACTCTGAAATCATCAGATCCATCTTTTTTCAAGGAAGACACATGGCAAGAGATCATCATTTTCTCTGACTTGCAGGGTGGAAAGATTAAATAACAGAGTTGTGAGAATTCGTAAAATGCGAAATTGTGAAAAGATCACAGTCGTTGATCATTTTGAAATCATCGAGACCATCCATCGTCAAGGAGGACACATGGTGGGAGCTCAACATTTCAATGACTCATAAGAGTCAAATTTTGAGTCGCGAGAACTCGCGAAATGATAAATCACAACATGATCTGAGTCGTTGATCAAAGGGGAGATCTGGACCATTGATCCAGTGCCATCGCAATTTCGGCTATCGGGAGAACGGAGGCAAGTAGAATCCAAAGTCATGAAATGTGGAATCTTGATTTGATCACAGCTATTGATCAAAGGAAGGATATGAACCATCAATCCAGATCCATCACAATTTCGGCTATCAGGAGAACGGAGGCATGGAGACTTCCAAAGTCGTGAAACACGAAACATCAATTTGATCGTAGTCGACGATCAAAGAAATATCTGGACCATAGATCTAAGGTCATCACGATTTCGGCTATGGGGGGAATGGAGGTAACAACCTTCCCAGAGTCTCAAAATGTGAAATCACAACGTGACTTTTGATTAAGTGACTGGTCATATCCTTCGCCACATAAAAGGACGGGCTTAACCAGGAGATTTAACATCTAAACACGCTGAATCTTAAAGGTGTTAAGGAGAAAGTCGCGAGTTCCATATAACCTTTGATTTAAGGGAAAGAGGGCATGTTAAGTGGGTTTGAGGTTCTTAAGGCCCAAAGAGTTAGACAAACTCAATTTCTTGATCAATCCTAGACCGGGAGGTCGCGCAATCCTTAGGAGAGAAGGGGGGTATGCATCAAGTGCTCCCCCTGGACAAAAATTCATGGACTCTTGTCCATGAGTTCCTGTACTGCCTTTCCATGCTTCTGGATATGAGCTTAACTTTCCCAACTAGCATCTTCTATTGGATGTCCCTTCCACTTGATCATATATTCAAAATAGGTCTTCCTCTTGGTCTTCTTACTAATCCTCTAATCAACAATCTTTTCCATCTATGGTTTTTCTGCTATAGGAATTTGTTTCTCCCAATGAATCTTCCATTGATCTATTGATCCCTCTGTTTCATCCTTCCTATAAGGATACATGTCTAAGACGTTGAATATAGGTGATATGCCCACATCATCTGACAGCTCAATCTCATAAGCGTTGGCATCAAACTTCCTCAATATCTTACATGGTCCTATATTCTTCATATTTAGCTTGTTATACGTCCCCCTAGGGAACCTTTCCTTCCTGAGATGTGCTAGAACCTAATCTCCTATTTCAAATTGGATTTCTCTGCGATGTTGCTCAACTCTGCATTTGTACTCTTGACTATAATTTTGTAACTATCCCCCTAATCTGGCTATGGAGATTCTTCATTTCTGCAGCAAAATCTTCTTCTCCAATGCTTTTGATCTCACTTTGTTCCAATTCTCTCAACTCAAATACTCCCCTAGGTTCCATTCCATACAATATTTGGAATGGGCTCTTCCTAGTGCTCCTATTTGGTGAGTCTTTGTATGCAAATTCTACTTGTGGCATAATATGATCCCATTGATTATGGTGCTCAGTGACTAGATTCCTCAATAAGTTTCCCAAACTTCTTTTTACCACCTCAGTCTACCCATATTTCTGAGGTTGATAAGATGAGATGAAGGAGAAATCTGTCCCCAACTTCTTCCATGGTGTTCTCCAAAAATGACCAAAAAATTTCATGTCTCTGTTCAATACAATGCTTCTGGGTAGGCCATGAAGTCTCACAACATCCTTGAAATATAGGTTTGCAACATGTGTTGCATCACTGGTCTTTTGACATGGGATAAAGTGTGACATATTGGAAAATCTATCCACCACCACAAATATGGAATCACATCCTCTTTGTGTTCTTGGTAGTCCCAACACAAAATCCATGCTTATTGCATCCCACGACCTCTCTGGTATGGGAAATGGTTGATACAATCCAGTGTTCTGTCTTTTACCTTTTTCATGTTGGCATATTCTGCATATATTCACACATTTTATTACATATGTTCTTATACCTAGCCAATAGTATGAACTACTCAACTACGCAAATGTCTTATCATGGCCAAAATGTCCAGCCAATCCTCGACTATGTTTTTCCTTCAAAAGGTTTTCCCTCATTGAGCATTTTTGTATGCACAATTGATTTCCCTTGAAAAACAATCCCTCTTGAATCATATACTCCATCCACTGGCTCCTATCTCTCAGCACAGTATTCGTGCATGCTTCGTATACTTCCTTGAAGTCTAGATCATCACTATACATTTCCTCAAGGTGCTCAAAAACTAACGTATTTACATGCAATTCCTGTAGAGTCAAACATCTCCTATTCAATGCATCAGTAGATTTGTTAGCATTCCCAACAATATGTTTTATGACAAAAGTAAAATTGTGCATATACACAATCCACTTCGCATGTCCCTGATTCAATTTTTCCTATTTGGTTATGAATTTTAAAGCTTAGTTATCACTATACAATACAAATTCTTGTGGGACAAGGTAATGTCTCCATTTCTTCAGGGCTTGGATTATCGCATAAAACTCCTTGTCATAGGTGGAGTATTTTCTCTTAGTCTCATTCAGCTTCTCGCTGAAGTAAGCAACAGGTTTATTTTTCTTGCTCAAAAACCCTCCAATTGCAATGCCACTTGCATCACACCTTACCTGAAATGTCTTCTCAAAATTTGGAAAGAATAGAATCGGTCACTTCGTTACTTTCTCCTTCAGTGTATTGAATCTCTTCTCGGCCTCTTGTGTCCATTTAAAAGACTTGTGTCTCTTCTTCATTGTATCCATCATTGGTGCACAAATTCCACTAAAATATTTGATGAACTTCCTATACAAACTCGCTAACCCATGGAAGCTTCTTACCTCAAACATGCTCCTCGGTGACGGTCATTCTTTGATATCTTCCATCTTCTCCAGATCCATATTCAGTTCGTTTGAAGAGATCACAAAACCCAAGTAAATGAGTTATGTCTTCATAAAAGAGGAATTCTTCAGGTTTATCAACAACTTCTCCTATTGTAGTCTCATCATAACTAATACCAGGTGTCTCAAATGCTCCTCTTTAGTCTTTCTAAAGATCAGTATATCATCTAGATACACAACCATGAACTTGACAATGAAATCTTTTAGTATTTCATTCATCAACCTCATAAAGGTACTCAGGGCATTGGTTAACCCAAATGGCATAATAAGCCACTCATACAAACCTTCATTTTTCTTAAAGGTTGTCTTCCACTCATCACCTTCCCTCATTATGATATGGTGATATCCACTTTTTAAATCTATATTATAAAAGAAATTTTCCCCACTTAAACAGTCCATCAAATAATCTATTCCTGGCAAAGAGAATCTATACATGATAGTGATCTTGTTGATGGCTCTCGAGTTTGTACACATTCTCCATCCTCCATCTTTTTTGGACTCAACACAGTTGGCACTACGCATGGACTCAATATCTCTCTAACCAAACCCTTATCTAACCATTCTTGGACTTGGTTCTTTACCTCCTCATTCTCTCGAGGTGTCAGGCTGTAAGCTGCTTTGTTTGGTAGACTTTCTCCTGGTATCAAATCGATATGATGATTGATACTTCTGATGGGTGGAAATGAGTTGGACACTTCATCCACCACTATGTCAGCAAAATTATCCAATAATTCCTGAACTTCTTCAGGAAAATCATCTATTGAAGTACTTGTAAGGATAACTCTGGGTTTACTCACCACAACAAACTACATCTCCTGTTATTTTTTGACTTCTTTTCAGGATTTCCTTCCCACTCATGAGAAGTATGCTTGTGTTGGGTTCCCCTTTCACTTTCTTCTCCTCTATTGGTAGCAACATGTGTGTTCTACCATTCTTCTCCAAGGTGTATGTATTCTTCCTCCCATCATGAATGACATTCCTGTCAAACTGCCATGGTCTTCCCAACAAAATATGGCTTACATCCATGGGAATTACATCACTTCATATCTATATCCTCCTATCTTAAATTCAACCAAGCATTGTTTAGCAACCATTACCTAATGTATTTTCTGCAACCTTGAGAATTTATATGGCTCTAGGTGTGCAGTTGTCTCTAGCTCCAATTTCTCCACCATCTCCGTGGATAATAATTTATCAGTGCTCCCACTATCAACTATCACCTTGCATAATCTATCTTTAGTCTTGCAAGTTGTCTTGAATAGACTATTCCTTTGTACTGGATTTTTAACTTCTACCTCTGGTTTTAAGAGAACCTTCCTCATCATCATGGATGTTCCATCCTTTTTTCCCTATGCTTCAACATTCCATCTTTTTGCTTCTGAAATGTGAGCTTCTCCTTCTTATTTATTTTTTTGGGGGCATTTCCAAGACATGTTCCCTGTCTTTCCACAGGCATAACATATTATTCCTCCTCTGCCTCTTTCTCTAGAAGCATTTCTTCCACCACCTTGTCTTCCTCAGGAACTTCCTCCTCTTTACGAGTGACTATGTGGAGTTCCACCCTCGTATTTTGGATTATGCACCTTGTCATGCAAAATCCCTTGCCTTTGTTTGGGGTTGAGATTTTACCTCTACCTTATTGGCTTTGTTTTTTGGCCAACTTCTCTTCTCCCTTCACTACAAACTGATAAGAATCCTCAATTATCCTTACCGATATCATGCTAAGCTCATCCTAGATTTTGTACCTCAGGCCATTCATATATGTTGGTTACTAATTTCCTTTACCATCTGAGTTATTAACCCAGGGTTCATCTCTTTCAGGTTTCTAACAAAGCCTCTAAAACTATCGACCCTCCTGGCACAGTACACAGAGTACACTGGACAGTCTCACCAAAGATAGATTTAAATGGGTGGTTGTAAGACTCGGGTGTTTACAGCCTAGGATTGAGTATGAGATAAGGGTTTATTAATCAGAGTCATATACTATGAATTGCGATTACAATCTACTGTTATTTATCTTTCACAGTTGATATCCCGAACAACACAATTGTGTTCCATAACAATGTATTAAGTCATGAATTAAATATAACAACTATCTACTAAAAGAAAACAAAGATATACATGCATTCATAACATTACATAGATATTACTATGGTTCACCCCCTCCTAGGCTACGCCCACAAAGATTTGGCTCTTGGCTCTCTTATTATGGTAGTTCTGCATCTCCAGCACTGCGTGCTTACAATTATCCTTAGATGGGTAAGATCTATATGAGGCGAACTAGATCGCACCAGGCTCCACAACCCGTGATTTAATCCTCAGATATTCCTTCTCTCCTTTGTTATTAGCTCAACATCTTACGAAAATGGTTCATAAAAGTATTACATAACGCATCAACTCATACATATTGTGATGGAATATTACAAAAGTTGAACTAATAAAAAAAAGTGAACCAACCTTTATATGATACCTGTGTATCCATATTTATATATATTGGGCTCTCCATCCATTTACAATGTATTACCAAAACCCTAACCCTACCAAGGTCAGGTCTTCCTCCCATGTGCACATGTTGTTCTTCCTGTAGCTGTCGCTTTCCTTGTGCACGCTTTCTTGCATGCGCATGTGTTGTTCTTCCTCCAACTCTTACTTCAATTTTTGCACGCTTTCTTTCCCACGATAATCCTTATTTCCAATTTGACCTAATGCCAATAGGCCCCCAACACTGACATGTGACTCCTCCCAAGTCACCTAATCTTTCAGATCTTCTTCAATATCCTTGGTGATCGTCTGGAACTTCTCCTTGAGCTCTGCTCCTTTTGTCAGTGCCTATGTAGTCTTCTCCTTGATGGTGTCTACTACCTGAACTACCACTTCATTGCTCAGCAATCCTACACATTCAGCCTAGGTCTGTGCTATCTATTTTTTATCTCCCTCTGTTTGTGCAGGTACTTCTACTACCCATTCCTGTAATGGTTCTATTTGAGCTTGACATTCCTATTTCTACTTTTGCACAGTGATAAGTTTTGTCTGCATCTTCTTCTTCTCTTGGGTCCCTTTGACTCATTATGGGATTGGTATGGTCATTTTCCACTGTTTTATTTCATAGATCATTGCATTGATCCTTTCCTCTTCCTTGTCCCAACGTTGGACCTGTGGATCCTCCTCCAACCTTGTCCAAAGTTGTGTTGCTATATCGAACAATTCAGTTGTTGTGCTAACCTATTGTTCCATCTCCTGCAGTTGCATTGTTGCTTCCTGCTTCCTTTTCTCCTTCACTCTCAGTGGAGTGGTTGGTGTGAGTTGTTCGTGGAGATTCTCGAGCTCCTTCTGATATCGATCAATTTCCTGCCTAATATGGTCAATCTTTCCTGCTACTGGGAGTTCATTTCCTTGTGCGGTGCTTGGGAGTTTCTAAAAAATTCCTCCCACTCTTCATTCCAGTTCGTTCCTACATTCTTTTTCCTCCATTGTAGTCTAGTTGGTTAGGATACTTGGCTCTCACCTAAGAGACCAGGGTTCAAGTCCCAACAAAGAAACCATTTGTTGGTTACTACTTTCCGTTACCATCTGATTTATTGACCCAAGGTTCATGTCTTTCAGGTTTCCAACAAAGCCTCTAAAACTATCGGCCCTCCTAGTAAACCAGAATTCAACACAGTACAGAGAGTGCATTGCACAGTCTCACCTGAGATAGCTTTAAATGGGTGGTTGTAACACTCAGGTGTTTACAGCCTAGGATTGAGTATGATATAGGGGTTTATTAATCAGAGCCATATACTACGAATTGTGATTACAATATACTATTACTCACGGGTGCATGTTTATCTTTCACAGTTTATTTCCCAAACAACACAATCATATTCCATAACAATGTATTAACTCATGCATTAAATATAACAACTAACTTCTGAAAGAAAACAAATATATACATGCATTCATCACATTACATAGATATTACCATGGTTCACACCCTCCTAGGCTCTGTCCACAAAGATTTGGTTCCTGGCTCTCTTATTATGGTAGTTATGCATCTCCAGCATCGCACGCTTACAATTCTCCTCATATGCGTAAGATATGTATGAGGCAAACTATATCACACCAGGATCCACAACCTGTGATCTAATCCTCAGATCTTCCTTCTCTCCTCTGTTCTTATATTAACAACTTATGAAAATGGTTCATAACAGTATTACATAACACATCAACTCGTTCATATTGTGATGGAATATTACAAAAGCCGAACTAATACAAAAAGAGAACCAACCTCTATATGATACCTGCGTATCTATATTTATATATATTGGGATCTTCAACCATTTACAATGTATTACCAAAACCCTAACCCTACTGACATTAGGTCTTCCTCCCATGTGCGCATGTTTTTGTTCCTCCAACTGTCTCTTTCCGTGTGCATGCTTTCTTGCATGCGCACGTGTTGTTCTTCCTCCAGCTGTTACTTTATTTTCTGCACGCTTTATTTCCCACGATCATCCTTCTTTCCACTTCAGCCTGGTGCCAACAAGACTCCATCCAAAAAGGAATAATCCTTCAAAGTATCAAAGAAGACAAGGAAGGATAATAAAAATTCAAAGCCAAGTTGCAATTTCAGTGATGATTCAGATGAAGATGAAGAAATAGACAACTTCGTAATGAATTTGAAGAAAGGAACTGGAAATTACAAAGGTATGCTTCCCTTAATATGCTTTGATTGTGGTAAAATTGGTCATTTTGCTTCTAAATTTACTTATGTTAATAATTAATATAATGATGAAGAATAATTTCCCAAGAAAGAAAATAAATATAAAAAGGGAGACATGAGAAGAAACAAAAATAAATTCTTCAAGAAAAGTCTCTACTCAAAGGAGGATAGTTCCTCATCAGATGAGGAAGATGATAGCAACAATGATTCATAAAATGTACTCTTTATGGATTTTCAAAATGATGAAGAGGATTATAAGGAAGAAGGTGAGGTAGATCTTGAATTATAACTAATCAGTGCCTTAAGTGAACTAAAGAAAGAGAGGAAGAAAAAAAAACACTGAAGGGATAATTGCTCAAGATAAAATAAAGTTCTCAAAATCCTAACTATGAAGAAGATCAACATATTATTATGAACCTAAAATTCCAAGTCGAAGAAGCTATAAGGATTGAATAAATACTCAAAAACCAACTAGAAGAGAAACAGAAATAGAAGGAAAGCTTGGAAAAAGAAATAGTTTCACTGAGGAAAGATCTTCGGAAAAGAGACATGCAACAAAAAAGCATCAAAATACTATATGAAATCATCAATGCTGAACATCCATATCATGACAGGTATGGAATAGGATATGATCAAATAGAGAATGGTTCGATCCCTATGAATATAGAATAGGAAGTAGAACAAAATACTTATGTAGAAGTCACCAAAGGATCCACCAAGAAAGAAGAATGCAAGCTTTCAAATGAGAACACTCATGAAATTTAAAGAACACAAGAATAAAATTATAGAAGAACAACACCACCTACAAGATTCATAATTTAGAGTCAGCAGCTAGTCATGGAAAGAAATCAAGAAGAAAAAAACAAAATAATAACACCATTCAGAAGATCTCCAAGGTATCAAGCTATTTTTCTTCATTTATGTTATTCTTGTAACAATTTTTGGAAAAAATCTATAAATTGTAAATATTATGCTAAGAACACATACAACTACGAGGGTCACTCTAGAATTAAACATCTCAGGAAGCCTCATGAAGCATTTAACATAAACTACAATAGTTTTGGCTCGTTAAATGATGAAGTAGAATGCTATAAGTGCAACAATTTTGGACACATGGCTAAATATTTCATATTGATAGTTCCTCCAAAGGAACCAAAGCAGGATTTCAATAGTCATGCAAAGTTACCATCAAGAATTTGGATAAGGAAGCAAGATAAACTAAATTTTGAATAATGTTCCATTGCCTTACAAGCCCAAATCAGAAGAAGTGATTGGTATGTTGATAGTGATTTCTCAAAACATATGATAGGTGATAAGAACATATTTATGACTCTAAAGAAAGAAAGTGACGGATCAGTTTCATTTGGCAATGATAACTCAGCCAAAATTACAGGGAAAGGAACAATCAATCTTGGAAGGATGCCAAGGAATAAAATTTCCTACTTGTAGAAAACATGAAGCATAATCTGCTAAGTGTGATTCAAATGTGTGATCTAGGACATAGACTTATATTTGAATAAGAGAAGTGTGAGATAAGTAAATAAAGATCAAGAAAATTGGTTGCTACATAAGTAAGGAATCTAAATAACATATACATTTTAAATGAGATTGGAAAGTAAACATGTTTCTTGGGAAGGGAAAATGAAAGTTGGTTTTGGCACAGAAGAATGGGGCACATGAACTTTGACAATTTGTTCAATATTAGCAAGAACGAAGCGATAAGAGAAATGCTTGAAATTTCAAAACCAGATAGTACTATTGTAACACACCCGACCCCTAAGTGACTTTCCTAGGGATAAGGCATCAAAATTCCATTATCCTTAAATGATCAAATCCTTCATTCAGGATTTCTACCACACTCTGCTCATCCAACATTTTCTAACCATAGTCTCCCTTCTCAAACCTAAGCTCAGAACTAACGAATATATCTTTCCAATGTTCTTTGGGTGTTCATTGGTTGAGGGCCACGTGGAATCCACATGGATCCACCTTAAAATTACTATTTCCAGTTTCCTTCCTCAATGGTGGAAGACCATCCACAACCTGATCATAGGACTAGACTTACTCTCTATCTCTTATGTTTTTTTTGGAGAAACTTGGTGTTTCGGTGCTTCATGCCTCTTCACTATCTACGCACGAGACCACCCAGAGTTTTGAACTTCCAAAATCTCAAGAGATCACCACATGGCTATGACCTTCGGACCGTTTTGTATCTCTACTACACTACATCCTTGATCCTCTGGAATCCAAAGTCCCAAACTCCCAGAGTACCGGTCACTTCACCAACCACGTTGGCTAGGAGAGCACATATCAGGAACTGACATGTAGGAGGGTTCAGGGTGACACGTGTTACGTTCCAATGGGCCTATAGGGTACATGATACACATGAATCTGGGTGACACATGGCACGTCAAGCTGGGGTCTACATCACCCTGGGTGGCATCACTGCACCTCGTCACCCCGGACTGACAAGCTTCTAAATTCCTTAAATCTGATGGTCAAGATCCAGTCACGTAGAATTATATATCTATAGCTCTAGTTAACTCGGGGATTCAACGCTCAAAAGTATTTCTATGCAAACTCCTCTTACCTCCCAAAGCGTCCAATATTAGAATTAAAAGGGCTAGCGCCACACGTCTCTGATATATCAACGGTTGGGAAAGGATTCGAAGGATCGCATGATGTACAGTTCTGGGTCCTTCACGGATCCAGCCTTCGGGGTTTCGGATATCGATTTATTTGGCGAGATAGGTTCACCCAACCACCTAGGGAACCACCTATCTCCGGTCAATCTTACGAGAAATCAAATATATCGGATACCTTCAAACTGCATAAGGATGGTAAGGTCGGTCATACTTCAAAGTCCTGGACTTCTAGAGCTCTAAATCCAAGGGGACATAGCTTCCTTAGGCTTATCCCAAGGTTCCTGGGCATTGTTCATATGGGTCCTTTTGAATGAATCTCATCTGATCACCTTCCAAACGAAGGGACCTCCCTTTTTAAGGCTTCCACTTTCATTATCCTTCCTGAGCTTTATCATGAAATGGTTAAGGACTTGGGCCCAGGATCTCAGTCACATGACAAGGATTCTAAAATAGGTATCCTCTTCAGACGTATAGGTTTAGTTCAACACAAAATCTCTTGTCTTGGTCGTTATACAATCTTATGCCCCAGAAAGACTCAGGAGATAAGTTGGGCACATAGACTATAAGTCAGAAGTGTAAGTTAACAAAGAGATGAAGGAATACACATATCATATCCACTCCACACATAAGTCATTTAGAAATACACATATGTATAAATCCAAGAATTCATTCATTATTCCAGTTCAATACATAAAATAGGGAAAATACTTATTCGAACTAGATAACGTGAAGTGACTGTTGAAAAGGGTGCCTATTTCCACCCAACCATAGGCTCATGCACTCCAAATGGATTTATCACTAGCCACCACCAAGCTAGACCATGATGCTTTGCAATAGAATCTTTTCTTTCGGCTCAACAATAGTAGGGACAGAGGTTACTCTCCTCCTCTTGCAGGATCTTGGCAATGTTTTACACGATACCAAGAAAGGAGGACCAGCCTTGTTTATCGGCTTGTATCATAAACTTCTCAGTTGTTTCTTATGACAAGAACATTTATTTGCCCATTCTTCCTTTAACCTGAGAGGCTTCACCTCTCATCTCTGCACTCTTTTTCTTGATCTCCCCCCTGCCCACCACACCTTCCTTTCTTGCCTCTTTTAGCAAGGTTTTGTGTGGCTCAAATTCCCATCCCATAGTCAGGTCTGGAAACCTTACAGATGGGTGATTTTCCCCATCCCCTCATTAACTCTTGAGGAGGTCTTCCCACCTGCTAGCCTGACTGTAATTCATTTCCGGGTCAGAGGATTGTTCTGGTCCTGAGAAATTAAATCCAATAAGGTACTAGTTTGGTTAAGGTTAACGTAACCATTCGTGGTCCCCTTCACCATCTATTTTCATAGAATTTGTGGTCTTTCTTAGTACACCCCCCTTCTAGCAGTCATGCAACACTTATCCATATTTCTAGTAAATAAAAAAAATTACATTCATTGACCTTTCATACTAAGGTCCATCAAATCAAAAATTCACACATATTAAGTTTTCCATAGTATCTTTTTCATTATAGTTATATTTATAAACTGGGGGAAACAAGGTGTTTCAACTATGTGCAAGCATTGTCTACATGGAAACAAAAGAAGAACTTAATTTAGATTGAAGGAATACTTTACAACACAGCCATTGGAAATTATGCAAATTGATCTATGTGTACCAATGAGAACAAAATGACTAAATGGAGAATAGTACTTAATGCTACTTATTGATGATTATACAAGAATGGCTGTAGTTTGTTTTCTCAAGAATGAATCAGAGGCATTCGAACATTTCTGAATATTCAAGGAGATGGTTGAAAATGAAATGGATTTGATAATTAAGTGCTTAAGATAAAACAATGGAGGTGAATTCTATGAAACAAATTCATGGATTTTTGTGAAGAGCATGGAATAAAAAGGCAGTTCTTAGCATCTCGAACACCTCGGCAAAATGGAGTCATTGAAAGGAAGAACATAATTGTAACAGAGATGGATAGAACCATGTTGAAGGATTCCAAGTTAAGTGATATATTTTGGGTACAAATAGTGCACACAATCATTCATATATTGAACAGAGGAATGCTCAGAAATAATAGTGACAAAAATATATATGAGTTATGGAAGGGAAGATCAACAAATGTCAAACATTTTAGAGTATTTGGAATCAAGTGTTATATAAAAAGAGAAGATGACAAAGTTGAAAAAATCGATTCTCAAGTGGATAAAGGCATACTGATTGGATACCCAAGAAAAATAAATGCATACAAGTGTTAAAATACAAGACTCAAAAATATAGTGGAAATCATAAATGTAAATATTGATGAATCGAATGTGCATGAGATCAAAGAAGAAAGAAAAAATACTAAAGAGAAGGAAGTATAAGAAGAACCAAAAGATGAAAAGATAGAAGAAGAAGAAGAAGAAGAGCAACAAGAAGAGAAGCAGCCAGAAGTAGAACAAGATGAAAAAAATCAACACAACTTTTTGATGCCCTCCAAAACTCCTAACCACCGAGTTCAGAAGAATCATCCACCAGAACAAATTATTGGAGATAAAAATGCAGGAATAGAAACCAGACGAAAAAAAATAGGTACATACACCAAAACAGATATGCCTAACACTATTATCCAGAATAGAACCCAGTAGCTTTGAGGAAGCCAACAATGATGAATATTGCATCAAGGCCATGGAGGAAGAATTGGATCAGATAGAGAATAATGAAACATGGAAACTAGTCCCAAGACCGAAAGAAAAAAACATTATTGGTACAAAATGGGTGTTCAGAAACAAATTAAATGAAGATGGACATGTAACCAATGTTGAGTATATGTTATATTCTTTGCATGTGTGTGTGTGGGCGCGTTAAGTTCAACAACTGCGTCTGACGATCCCTCTAGTAGTGTTCCTATGGGGGTCCCAAGGGGGGGTAGGTATACCTCCCCCTAGTTACATGCAACATTCGGCATCGGGTGGTAGCCCGAGGCCGACGGGGTTCAGGGCAACGCCCCAAAATTGTTTTTTGGGCGGTTTTTTCTATTTTTAGTGGATTTTGCTATTTTTAGCGTTTTTGTAAATTAATCTCGGATTAAGGGATTAGGGTTTTGGTATCTACGGAATACCTAAAAACATTGTATATATTGTATGGTGAATGTTGAAATCCGATATAATGAAAGAAAGAAGGGTTTTCCCTGGTTGAGGGTTTCCGGTATAAATCTATATGTACTATGTGTATGAGCCATTGATTAATTTTTGTTTTTCTTAAGAATCTATACGCATTGCATTACTTCACATGTTTAAAACTTACATATAAGGCAAGGTTAGTATGCAAAGGATATTCTCAAGTTGAAGGAGTATATTTTGAAGAAACATTTTCTCATGTTTCCAGAATGGAAGAAATCAAAATGATCTTGGTCTATGCATGTTCCAAGAGAATCAAATTATATCATATGGATGTAAAATCATCTTTTCTAAATGGTGAACTAGAAGAATAATTCTACATCGAACAAGCAGAAGGGTTTCTACTGTCAGAAAGAGAATATTATTTCTACATATTGAAGAAATATTTGTATGGACTCAAGAAATCCCCTAGAGCCTGGTATTCAATATGGGTAGGGTATTTGCAGCAACAAGGATTGAAAAAGGGTAATGCGGATAGAAATATCTATGTAAAGCTCAATAGAAACTATATACTTATCATTGAAGTATATGTGGATGACATTATCTTTGGAAGTAATGCTAAAAAGATGAGTAAAACGTTTTCCTAAGACATGCAAAATGTGTTTGAAATGACACTACTTGGTGAATTGACATTCTTTTTAGGACTTCATATATATCAGTGGGATGAAGGAATTTTCATTTCCCAAACTAAGTACATCAAAGAAATGTTGAAGAAGTTCAGAATGGAAGATTGCAAACCAGTAAGTACTCTTATGGTGACTAGTTGCAAGTTGAGAAAAGACGATGAATCTAAGGAAGAAGATCATAGAATCTATAGATCAATGATTGGCATCCTAATCTATGTGAAATCTTCAGCACCATATGCAATGCAAGCAGTTGGACAGGTTACAATATTTCAAGCAACACCGAAGGAAACTCATGTTCTAGCAGTAAAGAGGATCTTCAGATATCTGAAAGGAACAACAGAGTTTGGATTGTGGTATCTAAAAGGGAATGAGATGACTATAGTTTCCTACGCATATGAAAATTAGGTAAGAAGCATTGATGATAGAAGACGTACTAGCAGAGCAATGTTTTATTTGGGTGATTGTCTAGTATCTTGGTTAAGTAAGAAGAAATATTTTGTATCATTATCCATAATAGAATCATAATATATTGTTGCAGTAGCATGTTGTACTCAGGTTCTCTAGATGAGACAAACCTTGCAATATATGCAAGCGAAGTATGATGAGCCTATTTCCATATTCTGTGACAATACCAGTGCTATAATTATCTCCAAAAATATGGTGATGCATTCCAAGACCAAACATATTACGATCAAGTTTCACTCTTTGTGGGAACATGTTACATAAAAGAATATCAAGTTAGAGTAGATTGGGGTAAAGGAACATATTCTAGACATATTCACTAAACCTCTCCCAAGAGAGACATTTGAGTATCTACAAGAGAAACTTGGAATAGTTTCTACTCCACAGTGATCTACAGAAGTTTTTCGCGAAGATAAATCGTTTGTACAAATAATATTGTTGATATTATATCAGTGAATAAAGTAACCTTAATATGAATTATTTTTATATATGTCAGTAGTTTACATCATCAAGAAGAACCAATGGAAAAAATGCATCAGAAGAGAGAAAGTTCAAAAGCTTATGGTCTAAATAAGATATATTGTCAGGGGTAGTTACCCTTTTCCATTGATGTCAAAGGGGGAGAAAGAACAAAAGCATGAATATAGGGGGAGAATTGGTTATAGGGGGGGCATGAGTGTTTCCATCAATTCCAAAGGGGGATATTGTTGGAAAATTGATTGCCATTGATGTGAATTTTAGAAGAAGTATAGAAGTCTCTAGAAGCAATGGGTATAAATGAAGAAGTCTTCAAAGTGGTCCCCTTATGGTGTAGAATTCAACATGGCCTCATGGGAAGAAACTTTGATGAAGTCTACAAGAAACCCATAGGTGTGGTCATGAGGCCCAAACTTGATTGAGGAAAATGAGGTTGAAGAAAATTACAAGTACAAGAAAAACCCTCATAAATGGATAGTCCTTGTCATGTTGTTTCCAAAAGTAGGTGGTACACCACATGGTTCCTCACGATTGAGGAATTATGCCCTCTTGAATTTGAAAGCCCAGAAAAATGGTTTAGAAGTCCCTAAACGGTTGCAACAAGAAGTTACAAGTCATTAATTAAAGGGTAAAAAGGTTATATAAAGAAAGTACATGTTGACCCTAAAGTTAAGGAAATAATTCACTTGGAAAAGTATAAATACACCCGAAGAAGACTCTCAATTGTACATACACAAGTTCAATGAATATATATATCTCAAGTGATATTTTTGTAGCAAATCTGAGGAAGTAAGGTGTGTGAAAGTCTCAGAGTTGTAGAAGTGAAGGGTTTCTGAAAACCCTAATTTAGCTGACCCATGTGGGTCGGTCTATAGGTGTCCTACGATTCAACCTCGTGGGTTGTACATCACTCATCTCACTAGGCCCCGCTAGATGACTAGTCTCTATCCAGCAAGGATAAGGAAAATTTGTTGAAGATGCGATCATGTGTTTTCTTAAGTTGATATGCACCATGTTGATCTACAGGTCGAAGATGATTCAGGTTTTCTACATGATTAAAGGTATGCTCTTATGTGTATTTGATGCTTGTATCATGGATGGTTTGGTACATGCTTGAGGAATGTATTGGAGACTTATTGGTACATGGTTGCATATGGTTTAGGGTCATGACTTGGTGATATCGATACATTCTTGAGACATATCCTTGGTACTTGGTTTATGGTTTTTATGGTTCATTGTTAGAGGCACATCTTTGTGATATTGACATATGTATGAGGCACATATATTCGTACTTGGTTGAGGCACATAATTGAGATTGTGGTACTTGTTTTCAGCATATCTTCTGGTACATGGTTTATGACATGATTGAGATGTATCATGAGTGATATGGTGTACGATTGAGGTACATCTTTTGTCATATGGTGTGTACTTTGGATACTTGATGTTAGGCATATTTTTTTATGTATGGTCTATGTGAGTGGATCTGGTTGATGATGATGATGTATCAGTATCAGTGACAGTGACATACACTGTGAGAGTGATAGATACAAGGAAAATTGGCAGTTACAGATATGGTGACAATGAAAAATATAGTGATAGTGATAGTGATAGTGACAGATACAGAGATAGTGACATATATAGTGATAGTGATAGTGACAGATACAATGATAGTTGCAATAATTGATACAATGATAGTTTAATTATCTGTATCAGTGGTATTGATATGTTGATTCTACATTTATATTTCATGGAGGAATGACATGGAAAGGAAAGGGGGTTGTAGTCGAAAAACCTAGGTGAGCCTCCTTCTAGTTGTAGCTAGAGAATTCATGAAATTTTATCTTCCTTCAGGTTGGAGCCTCTAAATAGGGGGTTGGATCCTCCTTCCAGTTGGTGTTGTAGAATTTGGAAGTTGATGCTTCCTATGAATGTAATCTTGATATATATACGAAAGTATTATGTGGTTTTCTCCCATTTGGGTTTCCACGTAAATTCTAGTGTATTGTATATCTATGGCTATTTTTTATGTAATGTTGATTGATACTTCTCATGATATATTGATGATATACTGCTAATAAATT
>JZKD02S1926379.1:340748-360519 GCA_000966675.3 Picea glauca | reverse complement strand
CAATATTCTGACAATTTTGACATTAGCCTTGATTGCCAAATCAAGTCCCCCATTCACTAACTTTATTAAGGACATGTCTCTATTTTGAAATCATCCCTGATATTTGTTGGGCCTCTAAATCAAAAGTCTTTTACCACTAGTAAACCCCCTTTTTAACCTATCTATCCTTCTCCTTTGCCTAGTTATCTCCCACATCAAAATGATAATGAAAGGGTTTTGATGAATATGTTACTCTGAGAAAATAAGGTAAATATGTCATTAAATTATGACTATTTCCATTGTTTTGGTAGCTTAGGAATATTATTGATAGACTCAATACTAATGAAGTTTTCCTCAAGTTTAGATCTTATGACACACATAGAGTTCTGGCAACACCATCATTGTTCCTCATAATTCCACATGTTTAATGAATAAATGGACACACATATATCATATTTGGATTCTTCTAGATGGTTATTTAGACATAATATTATGCCCAGGTCACACATGTGAGTCTCGAAGGCTTGGTCAAAGTTATGGCCAAAATTAATAAACAATTCCAAAGAATCAACTTCTGATGCAATTTCTAGGTCGATGAAGATAGATATCCAAAAACTAAAACGTGGGTTTTGTGCAGAAGGGTCCAAATTAGTTTAAATCTAGGTTGATTTCCAAGATTCATGATGGTTTCAAAGATAAGTATGATTATCTAATATGTTTTTTCCAAGATTTTATGTTGTGCTAAGTTTTCCCAAATTATAAAACTCAAATTGAATTAGAATTGTTAGTTTTGGGTTTGGGGGATTGGATCTTACCATTCTTATTAATTTTTTTGTATAATTATGCACTCATTATATGATATGGGAAGGGGAGCTACCAAATCATTACTTTATTCTTTAAATTTTCATTGTTGAACTTTCTACATTAATAAGAGAAAAATCAAGTTAATGTTTGGAGGAAAATTTATGTAAGCATGATCAGTCTTTAACGTTGCAATTATCTTGTAGTAGGAAGCTAGTTGGGAGG
Organism: Picea glauca; assembly: GCA_000966675.3. Classification (NCBI taxonomy): domain Eukaryota; kingdom Viridiplantae; phylum Streptophyta; class Pinopsida; order Pinales; family Pinaceae; genus Picea; species Picea glauca. The sequence goes on along the minus strand of JZKD02S1926379.1, from coordinate 359,514 downwards.
GCCCCTAGACTTGGCCAATTCCTCAATTTAGTACCTTAGCATTATATTATCTAAGTATAATTTATTTTCTTTGCAAATTGTAAGTAGATGTAATTAATTAAATGCCAGATTACTTGTTGTAGATTTTATTCATTTACTTTCATCCTATAGTTCATGAGTGAAGTTTTGATTTTGAATCCCTTGAACACATGAACATTGAATAGGTGAAATATTAGGATCGGTACCATTGGAGAAGCCTTGATGTTATTTGCCAAGCTATCACATCTCTTAGATTTAAATTATAAATGCTTTATCTTTTCCTCAAAAGTCTTTTACATGCCTTCTTGGTTTGTTTTTTCAATCACAAGAATATTTTCACTTGAAGGTGGAAACAAGATTACACGACACTCAGTACTTGCTTGAGTGAAAAATTGTATCCTACGCCAACATGGTATTTTCTTGTTTTAATTCCCAGTTAACAAGTTTCTTGTGATTTGTTAATACAGTTTCATGTTTTTTTCCATAGATTAGATAGTCATGTTGTTCCTAGTCCTTTCACATACATTGTTGGAAAATATAATCTTATGCCCTCAGATTGATGGTGAAATGTAACAAAACTTAGCATATAATTTGACCAACAATCTCCAAACCAAGCCTTCCTTACTCTTAGAATGGTTCCAAATTTCTTCTTTTTCAATTTTTTCCTTAAATTTTGAGTGAACGTTGACTTCTTATTTTTGAACATTTTTCTAAATTCCAATTTCTCAACTACTCCCCTAATGTCCAAATTAGGCCTCCTTTTCACTTAATTGATGTTACCTTTCCCTAATTTTGAAATCAACCCTAATTTCCAAATGGGAACCCCTCAATAGCATTCATAATGTACAGACTTTCAATCTTGTTCGATGCACTTTTTATTTGTATATATTATCTTCAATATATGCTTGATGATTTATTTCAAAAACCACTTAACCTTAATCGATACAAAACTTCCAAATTGGGACTTCTTGTCACTAAAGTCCCCAACCTTGTAGAAATTTAGTGATCAATACTGACTTCAAAATTGGGTCATTCCTTTTTGTACTCTTTGCATGTGTGAAGCCACTTTTTGAAACTTTTGCATTTGTGAAACTGATTCCATATTGTTCTCATGTGTGGAACCATTTTAAGTTAAATTTTGATGAGGCCTTCCCTTATTAATGTAGTGACATGGGGTCTCAATTTCTCAATCAATCCTAATTTTGAAATCAAACTCAATACACAAACTTATGCCTTATTTTTATGATTAGGAACGATGTCAAAATTAGGCCTACCTTTGTCTAAAGGTAGTGATAAGGGGTTTGGATTTGGTGTTCTTCCCCAATTTCCACATTGGGCCTCATTTTTCAATATTGTTTTCATTTGGGTCCCAATTTTGAGATTAGTCCCAATCCCAAAATTGGGACTTACAACTCCTATATAATGTACACTTTAAACCATGATTTTAAACTTAGCAAAATGGCCCAAAATTCATTATAATCTAGTTTAACTCAAAATATCATAAAAGGAATTTTGTTCAATGGAATTATTGAATCATTGCTAGAATTTCACCTGGGGTCTGTGTTTTGTACACTAGCATGTAGATAAATTACAATGACTGCAAAGGGAATCAAACAGCTAAGAGGAAACTCAGATAGTTAAAGAAAAGGATGTTTGAACTAGCAAAGGATATCAAAACTGTCAAGTGGCATAGGATTACAAGTTTGAACTACAAAATGGAAACAAACCCCTAGGTGGAAAAAAGGGATAGTTGAACCAAACAGATGACTTGTCAATAATGAAATCAAACTACCAAGGAAGGATTTAGAGCAAAAAATAAAAGAAAACTCGAGTCGTAGAACATGTAGTTGAACAAAGAAACCAAATAGACAAAATGGGAACTAGATATCTAAATGGAGAAATAAAAATGATTAACATCCCTCTCACTCTCTTGTATAAATAGAATAAACCTGAGAGAGAAAAGGATTTTTTCTTATGCATCTTTGTATAATTTTCTATGAAATATTAATGAATGAAAGGCCACTTCTAGCCAACCCATTTGGAGATAGACTTGAATTATGAAATGTGTCATTTCAGGAACTCTCTTTTCTAATTTATTAAATTTTGGAATGTTATAAGAATTTTCTTTTACAATGCATACTTTTCTCACCTCTAATCAACTTCTTTTATTTTGTTTATCTCATGAATTGTTTGTGTATAACCTTAAGCATAGTATTGTAGTCAATTGATTATTACTAAATTAATGCAACTACTTATTTAAATCATTTCTTTGTTTTCCTAACCTTTTACTAAATGTTTAAAGAAGTAATATATTTGTTTCTTTGTTTACCTTATCGATTTTATTAGTTTATCTTGGGTATCATTTTACACTTTTCATATTAGATTAACTATATCTCTTTTATTGCATTTAAAATTACATAAATGGTGGATTATTCCACAACCAATAAAACCAAACAAAACCATCTAAAGGTTGTTGGGCCATAAACCATAAATATCCCATATACCAAATAGTGTAATGTCTAAGTGTGACCTTTCATTGGGGATAATCCCCAATGATTGCATAGGGTCAGTCGACCATAACAACAACTTCATGCCTCATGTACATTAGTAGGAGTTGGACACTCTAAAATAGCATTGATATTTTCCGAGTCTACTGCAATTTATTCTCCAAAAATAAAATGTCCCAAATAATGAATCTAATATTCCATATACCAAATAGTGTAATGTCTAAGTGTGACCTTTCATTGGGGATAATCCCTAATGATTTCATAGGGTCAGTCGGCCATAACAACAACTTCATGCCTCATGTACATTAGTAGGAGTTGGACACTCTAAAATAGCATTGATATTTTCTAAGTCTACTACAATTTATTCTCCAAAAATAAAATGTCCCAAATAATGAATCTTAGTTTAGAAGAATGAACACTTAGAAATTTTGGCATATAACTTATGCTCTTTAAGATACATCACCTGCGAAGGGAGGTTTTCGTTGGTCTACATCTACCATATCAGAATATTGATGCATCTAAATGGCGACTAGCCTTTAAATCTTCCTTATTTCCTACTTAAAAGTTTGACAAAAATGTCCAAGAAAGTGCAGTCGATTTCCACTAATGCCAAAGGCAATTTGTTTCATCAAGTCCTGATTCAAACCCTAGTCATGTCTTCCCTGAACGAATTACAGAAGCCCTCGAATTGGCTCATGAAATCCTTAAAACCTAGCACTCAATCCAATAAGCCGAAAAAGGGTAGAGGGAGAAAAATTGTTAAACAGAGTCGAGATATTTCCGATGAGAACCCTGTGAAAGATGAATCTTCTGATATCAAGGAAACTAAGAAGAGCAGAAGTAAGATACCTAGATGGGAGCCTGAAATTGAAATGCTTCCTGAGGAATATGTCAAAGGAGAGGTAGAGTCAGATAATGATCTCATTGCTCAAACTACAGTCAAGTCTGAAATTCCATCGACCAGCAAAAGGAACGTTGCAATCAAAGGAAAAAGAAATAAAGGTGTGTGAGTATCACAAAAACCTCGAAGAAATTAAACCAAGGATACTAATAAGTATAGGTTGAACTCAAAGGCAATGTTCAATCTAGAAATTAAAGAAGAAAACACCATAATCATAGAAGATGATTCTAAGGATGTTGAAGCAAGCACCAGGAAAAGAGCAAAAAAGACTCCATTTCCCAAGAAATCTGTCAGCAAAGGAAAAGGGAAAACTTACACCAACTACAGGCCCTATAACAAGAGCTTTAACTAGATTATCTAAGGCTAAAGATATGGCTAAATACATCAGTGAATTCCCTGAAGAAAAAAAAGGATTTCTTGGAAGACTCAGATTGCTTACCAGATGTACCTGGAGCTATGGATTCATCAAGTTCTGAAGAAAAACATAGGTCAGAATTAATCTCAAAATACCAGGCTAAAGCCAAGGAACCTAGTGTTACTTTAAATATGAATGAAACTGCACCCTCTAAAGATTGTTCGGGATTCAGGGTCGAGAGAAGAACTGATAAGGAAAAGATTAAAGAATTTCAGAAAACCATAAAGCAATTAAAGAAGGAAAAGATGCAGATAGAACAGTGGAATGCTCGCCAGCAAGAAAGAATTCAAAGTCTTAAAAAGAAGAATAAGGAGCAAAGGGAATTGCTTAAGGAACTCAGGGAAATCAATTTCATACTTTACTGGCACAATGTTGTGTTAACCACGAAGCTCAAGCAGAAAAACGCCAAAGCCACTGCTACGATTTTATCCTAAAGGTAACATGAAGATTGGTTACAATTTTGTTTAAAGGTTCTTCAGAAGATATGGCAAATAATTACTCGTTTTGATCAAGGAGATGCTAATACTTCGATCTGCTTTACAGAGTCAAACAAAATCCCTATTTTGTAGAGTTAAATGTAATGTTGGCAATGTTTGTTATATCAAGTTGTTGAGTTGTGGACTATTTTGGGAAGTAGAATCTCATTTTGAGTGAAATAATTTAGGATCTAGATACTTTTTTATTCCGGTCATTTAAAGTTGTTCTAGATAATAGGATCTGGAAGTTTTATAGAGAGTTTAAATAGACAGAAGACAAACCATATGATGGTCGAAAATTTGGAGATATGGAGAAACTTTTTGTGGAGATTATTGTAAAAGGCATGTATGTTCAATTGACACTTAATAGCAAAGGCATATGGATGGTTAGACCTTCGTTTTTATACTCTGTTATTTCATTTTTCATGCATGAATTTATTATTCAAATTGTGATGCTTTTGGTTCTTGAATTTTAATTTATACAGTGAAGATTTTGCTGTAGAGATAATCTTTCAAGTAATGATTTCAAGCTGATACCCCTATTTCTTTATAATATATTGAAACTAAACTTTGTGAAATTGACAAATTGAAGATTTCACTTTCCTTTTCCTTGAATTGGTTTACTCCATCTATGTACCTACCTATTATTCAGCTAACTGGATATGCAATGTTTTAATCTTGATTTTCGTGCCATGTTGTAAACTTGACCCAGTTTTCAACCATTATACCAAAACCAAATCATAAAACCCTCAAAAACATTTTGCAATAAAATCAATGATGCCCTAGCTTGCCCTTACCAGTTGAGTGCAACTTTAGGGACTAACACAATCATTGCATACAGTTCAAGCCTTCCTTAATGGAAATGAACTGGAAATTCTTGGCTTGAATGGTGCTATGTTGATTTATTATTTTTGTTTTCAACTACCAGAAGAATTGAATATGGGCGTACATATATGTGGCCATCTCATTGGGATCTTATGTTACCTTCTTAGTGCATGCCTTGAATTCTCTAAGGCTACCTTTATCCTTCTTTCCTCTTCTAGTATGTTCCTCCAACTCTCTCCTCTAGTCATCCTTCTCATTGTTTTGGAGGACTATATCCTTGAGGCTATTTTATGTTGCTAATGTGAAACCAATGCTAGTAGATGTGATAGAAAGCAGGTATTTTATTACATCTTCCATCACATAGTTTTTGTGACAACTGATTAGGGGTTAACTTTGGTTACTGGCATATTTTTGGTTTGTCACTACACAATCCTACCAGTAGCCTTTTCAAATCTTAACTTCTTCAAATTTTCTACCTTGTTGGGATTATAGGGTTTCTGAAGTACCGACTCCAATTCGTTGACTAGGAGGTGACCACTGGTAAGAGGGACTCCTTTCGATGTCTCCAAGATATCAATATCCAAGGGCGAAGCATTATTGTTCAATGCAAACTCATTCTACTTTATTTTATCCTCTTCAGTTGCTTTTGTTGCAGCCTCATCTTATACTCTTTTCTTAGTTATTGTTGTTTTTGTTGTTGTTGTTGTTGTTGTTGTTGTTTCTTCCATTGCCTTGTCTTTAGTCTCATCTTCCAATATTTTCTTCTTGGCAGCATCCTCCTCCTTCATCTGCACTTTTTATTTCTTCCTTCTCTTATTATTTGTGGTTGTTGGGAAAATGCCCATTTTTTTGAAAAGGCACGACATGGAGGAAAGATAGTTGGCCAAAAAGCATGTGAGCCACACATGCAAGAAGAAGGGAAAGAAAGACAACTGGTAAGAAAAGCAGTGGACGAAAATGTGCATGCAGAGGAGAAAAGAGCACAAGGCTAGCATGTAAGAATACCTAACTAGGTTAGGGTTTTGGTAAGAGAATGTTGTTGGGTATGTGTTATATTCTTTTCATGTGTGTGTGTGGGCGAGTCAGATTCGACAACCGCGTCTAATGATCCTAACTTCCTTCGCTCTGTGTTTCGTGTGCGTCGAGCGCTTCCTATGAGGGTCCCAAGGGGGGGAAGGGATGCCCCCCCTAGTTATGTGTAGCGTTCGGCTCCGGGGCAACGCCCTGAAATTGTTTTTGGCGGTGGATTTTGCTATTTTTAGTGGTTTTCTAAATTAATCCCGAATTAAGGGATTAGGGCTTTGGTAGATACGAAATACCTAAAAACATTGTATATATTGTATGGTGAATGGTTAAATTAATACAATGAAGAGTTTAAAGTTGTGACACAAAGGAAGGTTGGTTTTTCCTGGTTAAGGGTTTCTAGCGTAAATCTATGTGTACTATGTGTATGAGCCGTTGATTATTTTGTGTTTTTCTTAAGAATCCATATGGATTTCTTTACTTCATAGGTTTAAAACTTACATGTGGTATCATAGATCATTTTTGGCTTCATAGGGACGCCTTTGTTGTTGAGGGTTTGGCTCAGTCTTGATAGATCAAGTTTATCTTGAGTCTATGATAAACCTGGGTTTAGTGGGAGATTTTGCAGTGTTTATTTGAGTGTAGAAAGAGGAATGGTTAGATCTTCTAGAATCGAGATAGAGAAGTTCAATGGTAAAAAATTTGAGCTTTGGAAGCTCAATATGGAGGACCTTCTTGTAGAGAAAGAACAATGGATCATTGTGGATCCTGGTACGCAGCCTACCGGTACATAGCCTACTGGCACACAGACAACTTGTACACAACCTACTAGTACACAAACTACTAGTAAATCACCTATTGGTATGTGGAAGGAAGATTGGGAGAAGTTGAATAGAAGAGAAAGGAGTACTATTCGACTCTTCCTGGAAGATTCGATGTTGTTGAATGTCTCGGGAGAATCTACAGCCAAGGAACTATCGGATAAGTTAGGGAATTTGTATCAATCAAAGTCCCTAGTAAACAATTTATTTCTTTGAAAGAAGTTGTATCATCTTAGGATGGAAGATGGAAATTCTGTGACAGAACATCTAAATTCCTTTAATACTCTGGTAATTCAACTTGTCTCTGGGAATATTACGATTGCAGAAGAAGATAAGTGTATTACTTTTTTATGTTCTTTGTCAGACTCTTTGGATAATCTAGTTGTAGCAATTGGTAGTACCACTCAATCTATATTGAGGTATGAGGATGTAGTTGCATCCTTGTTATCTGAAGAGATGAGGGGGGAAAGAATGGATGGTCATAGCACAAATGCTTTATTTGTAAGAGGTCATACCCAAGACAGGAATCTTGGTAAGTATTCAAGTGGGATATCTAAATCTACAAGTAGATCTAAGTCTCCAGGAAAATATTTGAGGAAATATTGGAAGTGTGGTAAAACGGGGCATTATAAGAAAGATTGAAATTATAAGAAGTTGTATAAACCAAAGGAATGTGATAGTGCATCTTCCACAGAGACGAAAACATCAACTAAAGAATGAGGTGATGTTTACCTGGCATTAACAAGTACACATGTAGATCATGATGTATGGTTGATCGACTTAGGTGCATCATAGCATATGACTCCTCATAAGGAGTGGTTCTGTGAATATGAAAAATACGATGGTGGTGATGTATTCCTAGGAGATGACTCAACAGACATAATCATGGGATGTTTAAGGGTTAAGTTGTTGCTAAAGTATGGAAGGATTAGAACTCTCCCTGAGGTTTTGCACATTCCAAAACTATCCAAGGTTCTAATATCTGTAAGCAAGTTGGATGATGCAGGAGTGGATATTGTATTGGGAAAGGTCACTTGAAAGATGGTACAAGGAGAAATGGTTTTGATGAGGGGAGTTCGGTGTGGAACTCTATACAATTTGTTGGGAATAACTTATACTAATAGGTGTAACCGTTATGTTATCCCTGAGCAGACAAATAAATAAGACAAGACCAATATTGTCCCTGAAAATAAGACCATGTTGTGGCATCAAAGACTGAGGAATATTGGAGAAAAGGGCCTTCTAACACTACACGGTAAAGGTATGGTTGAAGGTATATCTAATTGCACTCTCGATTTTGATTTCTGTGAACATTGCATATATAGAAAATAGAATCGAGTAAGATTTCCATCTGGTGCTACAAGAGCAAAGGGGATATTAGACTTGATACACAGTGATGTGTTTGGACCTGTTCTTGTTCCATCACTAGGTAAATCTGTGTATTCTGTTTCATTCATAGATTATTTCTCAAGGAACACATGGATTTATTTTCTTAGAAAGAAATGTGAGGTATTTGATAAATTTAATGATTTTAAGGCTCTGGTAGAAAATCAGATAGAGAAGAAAATAAAGGTATTGAGGACAGATAATGGTGGAGAATTATGTGGAAATGAATTCGAAGAATTCTGTAAGAAGTGTGGTATAGCAAGGCAGAAGACTACTCCATACAAACCTCAGCAGAATGGAATTGCAGAAAGGATGATTCATGACACTGACTGAAAAATAAAGGAGCATGCTCAGCAGTGTCAAGTTAGGATATGAATTTTGGGCAGAGGCATTGGGTATAGCAAGTTACCTGGTTAATCGATCACCCTCATCATCATTGAATGATAAAACTCCACACAAGGTATGGACTGGAAAGAAACCCTCTCTTGAAAATCTTAGAGTGTTTGGTTGTGATGCTTATGTACATGTTCCAAAGGAAAATAGGAGTAAGGTAGATAAAAAAGTTGAAAAGTTTATCTTTATTGGTTATAAAGATGGTGTGAAAGGTTATAAGCTTTGTAACCCAAAAACAAAGGAGACTATTTACAATCGAGATGTTGTTTTCAAAGAGGTAAAATATATTTCCAAATAGGAATTCCTACCAAGGCGAGAAGAACCTGAGAAAATAGAGTTGGAGTTCGATGATGCAAAATCTGATTCATCTGAAGAAGATGAAGTAGAAGAAGAAGAACCTCATAACCCAATATTGAGGATATCAGTGAGGTAAAGAAGGAAACTAGAAAGGTATATTCCACCTTATTTTCATTCTAATTTTTCTTTATCTATTACTAATAATGATTGCAGAATTGTCAGGGAAGCAGTGAATTCATAGGATAGTAAACTCTAGAAGAAGGCCACAGTTGAAGAAATGGATGCCTTGGATAATAAGAATGAGGCATAGGATATAGTTGAGTTTCCAGTTGGTAGAAAATGGTTGTTTAAGAAGAATTTTAATGCAGAAGGAAAAGTGGAGAAATACAAAGCTCGGTTAGTAGCAAAAGGTTATTCCCAGGTAGAGGGAATTGACTTTGGTGAGATTTTCTCTCTTGTTGTCAAGTTAACTTCTATTAGATTTATTTTATCTATTGTTGTTTCTTTTGATATTGAAGCGGAACAGATGGATGTGAAAACAAAATTCCTACATGGGGATCTGGAAGAATAAATCTACATGAAGAAGCTAGAAGGATTTGTAGTGAAGGGAAAGAAAGAGTTGGTCTGTAAACTAAAGAAATCAATATATGGTCTGAAGCAATCACCTAGGATGTGGTACCAAAAGTTTGACACATACATCCTTGGATTGGGATTTGTGAGAAGAAGGGATGATCACTATGTATATTGCAAGAAGGTTGGTAATCACTCCATTTATGTAGTGTTGTATGTTGATGACATGTTGCTGGTAGGAAATAACATGGATGTTATCAAAGAGGTGAAATTGCAGCTATCCTCCAAATTTGACATGAAGGATCTCGGTGCTTCTAAATTCATTTTGGGAATGGAGATTAAAAGAGATTGCGCAAACAAGAAAGTCTGGTTGAATCAGAGAAAATATGTTGAGACTATATTGCAAAGGTTTAATATATATGTAAGTGAACCGTTCAAGCTTCCTATTCCTATAGGTGTAAATTTATATGTATATCAGTGTCCCAAGACACAGGAAGAAGAAGAGGACATGTCCCATGTTATGTATGATGGTGTAGTTGGCAGTTTGATGCATGCAATGGTCTGTACTAGACCGTACATTGCACATGCAGTGGGAGTTTTGAGCAGGTATATGTCAAAACTAGGGAAGAAGCATTGGATAATAGTAAAGAGGGTCTTCAGGTATCTTCGTGGCACTACCAGTTATGGATTGTGCTACCAAGGAAGACCAGGATTGGACAGAGTGGTGGAAATACATGGCTTTGTTGATGTAGATTGGGCTGGAGATTTGGATCACATAATAGATACAAGTGGGTATGTGTTTAACCTATTTGGAGGATCAATCAATTGGATGAGAAAAAGACAGGTTGTAGTGGCACTCTCAACTACAGAAGATGAATACATGGCATCCACTCATGCAAGCAAGGAAGTAGTATGGTTACAAAGATTGTGTTTAGGTATTGGGTTGGTACAACAAGAAGTGAGATTAGATTGTGACAGTTAGAGTGCAATCTTCCTGGAAAAGAACCCAACTTATCATTCGAAGACAAAGCATATTGATGTTCAGTATCACTTTGTGAGAGACATGGTTGAAGAAAAGAAGGTGTTGTTGGAAAAGGTTGACACTTTGAAGAATGTTGCAGATTTATTGACAAAGTCTGTGAGCATAGAAAATTTATCCTGGGGTGGAGTAAAAATGGGCATTGCTTCCCTGGATTGTTGACTATATAATCCTGTGGACCCCTGGATGCAAAGAAAACAACAAGTGGGAGAATGTTCGGTATGTGTTATATTCTTTTCATGTGTGTGTGTGGGCGCATCAAATTCGACAACTGCATCTAGCGATCCCAACTTCCTTCTCTCTTTGTTTCATCTACGTCGGACGCTTCCTAGGAGGGTCCAAGGGGGGGGTAGGTATGCCCCCCCCTGATTACGTACAACATTTAGGCCAGTGCCCCGAAATTCTTTTTTGGCGGTTTTTGTTATTTTTAGCGGTTTTCTAAATTAATTATGGATTAAGGGATTAGGGTTTTGGTAGCTACGAAATACCTAGAAACATTGTATATATTGTATGGTGAATGGTGAAATTAATACAATGAAGATTTAAAAGGTGCAGCACAAAAGAAGGTTGGTTTTTCCTGGTTAAGGGTTTCCAACATAAATCTTTGTGTACTATGTGTATGAGCCATTGATTCTTTTTTTTTTGCTTAAGAATATGTATGCATTGCTTTAATTCACAGGTTTAAAACTTACAAATGTAACGGTTGATGAGCCAAGAGTAAATATAAATAGACACCTAGGAGGTGTAGGGGGGGTTCGGTCTCTTTGATGGTTGTTAGGAGTTACTCGTGTGAGATAGAGTAACAGGTCTATAACCCAAATATGATCTGATACCTTTTTGTAAGATTTTGAGTTATGGGAGGGAAAAGTGACTAGACCTTGAGGGTTAGATCACAAGATGAGGAGCCTGGTGCGATCTAGTCAGCCTCGTAAAGGTAGACGAGTATGGTTTATGAATGTATAAACGGAGTTGAAGTGTGTGTGGCGACATATGTGACAGAACCATAATAAAAGAACCTTATAGCCAAATATTTGTGGATGTAACCCGGGAGGGGGTGAACCATGGTAAATCATGTGTTGTGTGGAATGATTATTGTTTATATCTTTGTTGTCAATGGTTATATCTTAAATGAATGCTTTGATGAAGTATTTAGATATATTGATTTGCATGGATGCATAAGGAACAAAAAAATAACTAAGATCGATGAATGACATAATATTGCTTTAATAACTAGTTATAACTCTCAACACATGAAGAACAGGCCCCCATTCAATTCTAGGCTGCAAGCACTTGAGTATTGCATTCACCCATTAAGACTATCTTGGGTGATACTGCGTAGTGCACTCTATGTACTGTGTTGCCTTTTGGTTTTCCAGGAGCGTCGATAGTTTTAGAGGCAGCGTTGGATCCCTAGGAGACCTAAACCTGGGTCAATCATGTTAAAGGTATAAATCAGAGAGAAACAAACCAACAAATGGTTTTGTTTCTGGTTGGAATAGCATAGGATTGAGTTGATGGGATATGTCAAAAATACGGTAAAAGAATGTAAGATCTGCGGAAGGTGGGTTAAAAGAATACCGAATTAGACAACAAAAAGGTGAGAGAATGCATTGCTATAAGGGGATGTTGAGACCATGGAATCCCACAAAAGTAGAGATCGAAAGATGGTTGAAGAGAAAGGAGATAGAGTTTACGTAGAAAGATAACATAAACCCTAGAGTAACATCGCGCAAATATCTTGAGAAGTATATGTTTACTGATCTGCATGAAGTATTTTTCTATGATTTTCCACACTTACTACAGGAGTCGATATTGAGATTGAAGAATAACCATGCAAAAAATTAGATATGGCAGTTAGAGTGGACTTCAGTTCAGATAACGCAATTATAGCAGGTGAATAAAAAAATCACCCATGCAGTATATTTTTGGGTCAACAATATTGTAGTAGGCCTTATAATAGAATTTGCAGTAGACACCGCGAAGTCGTACATCGCAATAGGGAAAGAATTTCTACGTGGGCCTCGAGGAAGGTATATTCGATCGATGTATACTTCCATTAAGATATTTCTCTATAAAAAAGGTGTATGAAAATGGAATTAGACAACTAAACTTCCATGCGTGCATGGGGGAAGGGGGGTAAGCACTGATAGAAAAAGGAGAAAGGGATAAAGGAAAGAAGGAGGAAGCCTTGGACCCAATCATGATGGACGAGGACTAGATCAAGTGGATCACGGTGATAGCTGGAAAGACGTGCAGTGGAGTACCCTACCAAGACAAGTTGAACACCAATAAGAGAGTCATAGTCGTGAGGGAATGCGTGGCCAATGATGAAGAGGAGGTAGAGGATCTTTGGGATGTGGATCAGATTGAGGAAATCTTGCGCGCAACATATGAGAGGAAGATGAGAGGTCCTAGAGTGGAAATAGAAGGCAACAATCGCATCCATATTAATATCAGTGTGGAACCCATAAACCCATGTGCGACTAACACACCAAAAAGAACACCATTGTTTATACAACTGAATTTCGGGAGAAGGAAGACAGCAGGAAGTCATCCACATAGGGAAAAACAACTAGAGGAGCTAGTTTAGGTAGCATTATTCAATTATCTACACCGTGTAGAGGTATCAATTCAACATTTGGGATGGCAGGACATGATATCACCTTTAGGTTACCAGAATTTTGAGGAGAGGCAGTAGAAGACCCTCAGAAACACTTGTTCATTTGAGCAAAGATCTGGGAAGAAAACATATCACTAATGAAGATACTAAAATTGCGTAGCTATCCATCATGCTAAGAGACCGCACACTATACTGGTACATGAGTCTAGACATAAATAGTGCACCTGGGATGGAAAAGACACTGACAGACATTAAGAAATTATTGATTAATGAGTTCCAGAAGATGAGCTCAGAGGATCAATACATGAACGAGATGATAGAAATACGAAAGAAACCAGGAAAATCTGTCTAGAAAATTGACCAACGATTTAAACATCTGAAAGGGAAATTGAGATACGCCATGACTAACATGTAACATAGGCATATGTTTGTGAATTTTTTGTTACCACACCTAAAATACCCACTCAGACAATAGAAATTCCAATCTCAAGCAGAGGCTCTACAGGAAGCCTTGCAAATGGAGGAGAATTAGTACCATAAAACAGATCTAGTTATAGAGGATTTGAAGGAGGATTTGAAGAATCTTACCTTTCAACTCAATCAGAATAAGGGAAAGGACAAGCGCGAAGTTGTTTGGTGTACCACATGTAAAAAAAAATGAAAACATAAGAACAAATTTCCAACATTCATGCAGTATATGGAAACAAGGATGCCAAGTCCATTATCGAAAGGAGGACCCTGGTGTGAAATTTGTAAGATGCACGGGCATGATCCATATCATTGTCCTATCATGAAAAAATACCAGACAGTACCAAAGAATGCATACTGCACTTTTTTCAAATCAGTAGGCCACGATGACAAATACTGCAGAGACATGGATCTGATGAGGGAAAGGACGTCAGACACATATAGGGTGCAAGCCAAAATAATGACAAGTCAAGCTGCACCTCAGTTTAATTAGGCACCACCGCAGTATAATATTGTGATGTTGTAGTATAACATTGCGCATCCCCAGTATAACCTTGTGAAGTATAATCAGGTACCTCAATACAATACACCGCACAGATATCACACTAGGTACAAAGGGGGAGGAAAAGGCAGAGGAGGCTTTGGATGCGAAAGAGGTCCAGTAGTGTGCCTTAACTTCTAACAACTAGAGCACTATGAAATATTATTCCTTCGACCACCTGTGACATGCATGTATTGTCGTGCAACAGATCATGATATAGAGGATTGCACCACATTGTTGGGGAAGATATAGGAGAAATAGAATCAGAACAACCAAAACGTACAGTGGATCTCTACAGAAGCTATAGAAGATGGCAGGAACATCAACATAGTGACACATGGAGGTTCTAAAATAGAAGATGATGTGGCTAAACAGAAACCAATACAACACCAATGGATTAAGAAAAATACCCAGCCACCCAAGCAATTTGATGCAGAAAAGGAGAAGGAGACCTTTAAGGAGTCCAGACAAGAATTTCTCAATAAGAATGTTGCATCTACATCTACCATGCAGCATACCCAAGATGTCCCAATGTATGAAATGTCGTCAACATTGGACCATACTAGTGAAGTCCACCCAGGAAACCAAGTAAGTTGTATTAAAACTTTCCTCCAATCCTATATTCAAGTATTTAAGGATCCATCATCTGTCATAGTATTACAGAATCTATCAGATATATGTACCACAAACTCTACGGGAAAGTTAGAACATAGAATATCCAATCACCTCCATGCCAAAAGGAGAACCAGCAGAGAGTTTAGATTCAATACCAACATCGGAGATTTTAACATGGGCGATGTGATATTAGATCTTGGATCTGAAGTGAATGTGTTTCCCAAAAAGACATGGAAATGCATGGGAGAACCTACCTTAGGCTACTCACCGGTCCAGGTGAAGTTAGAAAACCAACATACAGTTCTACCAATAGGGAAGCTAAAAGGAGTGATAGTAGATCTGGATGGAGTGTGCACTAAGGAAGACTTCGAAGTGATCGAAATCGTGGATGGCACAACACCATATCCAGCATTATTGGTATTGGCTTGGGAATTTGACAATCAGGTGATAATCAACCTAAAGACCAGGAAGATGACATTTGATTCAGGTGAGTACAGGTTTTTCGCGCCTCTAGATCCATCATAAGCTGAAATATTTGTGGAACCAACATGTTTAGACCTGAAAGAAATTAACCAGTTGTACCGAACCACCGCATGCACCAAAGATTACATCAGTCCAACTGCCTATGGTGTAATTATCTAGAGAATTATCATATCATGCACTTTTGACTTAGACACAGGTCTGGATAATTGGTAGCAACGCCTACATGAGGTCTCAACTAGAAGATGCACCCGAATAGACTATGCAGTAAGATGGGTTGTGACAGAAGTCAGAGAACCTCCAAGTTTCTATGGAATCAATGAATTGGAAGAATTATTAACGAGATATGAAGAAGAAGTATGAGACAAGAATAGATTTTTAGATCTCTACATTTTACTTAAAGATACACCTACAAGATGGTGGGGTGCACAAAAAGAAAAAATCAAGGATTGGTACCAATGTAAGTGATTATTGTGCATCAGGTTTGGTGCAGAACAAAGAAGCAACTAGCACCAGAAATATGATGGACATGGGGCACCAGTAGAAAATTTGGAGAAGTGAAGAGCATTGTGCAAAATGACACCCCCATAAAAGTGGCCTCATCATTTCATACACACATTAGAGGTCATCCTGGAAAAGTTGTATACAGACTAGGAACTGTGCAGAGGAACTACGAGCTAGACAGTACTACAACAAAACTTTACAGCCACTTTCTCCTTTGAACATGAGAACCCCAACATAGATGCAATACTTAAGAAAATAACAGGGGTGATATTCATTAACGAACCAAAATTCGAACTCATAATAGAAGAACAACAGCAGAACAGAAAGCTAGTGAAAGAATTGTTGTCATGCTACCATCTGCAAGAAGAAGTACCAGAGGAAGACGATCCATGTGATATTTAGATTAAGGAATTTGAAGGCGAAAGAGAAGTGGAAGGTCCACCTCTAGAACTAGAAGTAATTGATGTTCCAATCAAGGTAAAGAAAGTCAACATTGGGACAGTTGAGAATCCTAATATTGCCAGCATTAGAGACTACTAGGATGAGCAAACAGTGGATAGGATAACAGATATACTGCATGAGTGAAATGAATTCTTCCCAATGACCTTTATAGAAATGAAGGGTATCGTAGGAGAACTTGGAGAGATGAATATCCCTCTCAAAATGGAGGAAAGACCTATCAGACATAGGCCTTACAGATTGAACCCCATATACAAGCAAAAGGTAAGAGAAGAAATCGACAGAATGATGGAAGTAGGAATCATAGAACCAGTAGAATAATCAGAATGGATAAGCCCCATGGTAGTTCATAAAAAAGGGCAAGGAGGTACAAGAATCTGTGTAGATCTGAAAAATCTCAATGATGTTTTCCTACACGACTCTTTCCCTACACCCTTTACAGATGAAGTCCTAGAAAATGTAGGAGGCATGGAAGCATACTCATTCACTAATAGATTCTCAAGCTACCACCAAGTCAAGATAGCACCAAAAGATCGGGATAGGACTACTTTTGCAACAGAATGGGGATCCTACCAGTACACAATCATTCCTATTGGACTGAAAAATGAACCAGTAATTTTCTCTAGAGTAGTCATTGTTGCCTTCAAAGAATTCAACCATCAATTTCTAGAAGTATATTTGGATGATTGGACAGTATACAACCTGTTGAAGGATCATGTAGAGGTGTTGAGGATGATGTTAGAAAGATGTAGGCAATGCCAAATATCCTTGAACGTCAAGAAATGTATATTTGGAACACCCTTCGAAATTATATTGGGTCACATAGTATGTAGACAAGGTTTGATCATGGATCCTACAAAGATTGCATTAATTTTGAACTTACCACCACCGAAATCAGTGTGCCAGCTAAGGGCCACATTAGGACATACAGAATATTATAGAAAAATTATCAAGGGGTATGCGCAGATCATTGCGCCAATGGAGAAACTACTTAAGAAGGATACTAAATTCCAGTGGAATGAGACTTGTCAGAAAGGATTCGACACCCTGAAGGAGAAAATAGTCACAACACCCATCTTAGACTTTCCATATTGGGAGAAGACATTCCATGTGTGTTGGTGCAATTATTTGCATAATATATTACCAAACATAAATTATCAACTGGGATTCATAATCAAAAGATTTGATGCACTATATATGCTGATAATAGATAGGTTCCTATGTTTGTTTAGTATAGTTTAGATAAGAAAATAAACAATAACAAAACACTCTATTTTCAAAGATAACACTCTTCACACAATTCAGAAATTAGAAAGAAAAACTTGCAATCATGCACTCAAAAGATTTTGCACAGATAATGCCTTGCCCATTTAGAAGATCATGAAGTGGAAAGATGGACTTTGAATCTTTTATCTGTAGCTAATATCCTTAATAAAAACTAACAAGCAAATATGGGCACACTTCAACAATACCACTCCAAACTTAGAAGAGAAAAATGATAACAAAACTTCTCAAGCAAACAGTGAATCGAAAGGTTCCTGCTTAGATAACAAGTATGTTCATTAGAGGCTTATGAAATGAAGAGATGAACTCAGATATTGTTCCCTGTAGAAATTAAACTAACAAGTGGGATGCTCCATTAAAGCTCATGTATGGTGAAATATGGAGATCCAACTGTTCCTGCATTACCACACTCTGCAACAAATTCAAATAGTGAAATCAAACAAAATAACATGAAATCAAAATAACAAATACATGAAATCAAAATCTACACTAACAATTTACAATAAGCTTACCAAGTTGGATCGTTGGCCCTTGCTGATGACAACATGGAAGATTTTAGATCACCAGATGTTAACTTATAAGAGAGACAAAATCACTAAATTCAATCTTGCATTAATCTCCAACAAGTAGGTTTACAAAAAGAGTCTTCTCATGAATCCATCATAACAATTATTCTTTAAGAACCATTCTTACATCATTTTTATAACCCTATATTGCACCACACATGATTACCTAGCATCAGGCCAACTCATATCCCTTCTTGCCAAAACTCTGTTGAACAACTCTTTGAAAATCCTCTTGTGTCAAGGCCAACGCGCCCTAACCCATTACTGCACACATGTGCACGCTGGCTAACTGTTAAGAACCAATACTAGATCTGAAGATATAATCACCACAAATAATGAATACACAATAGATCCACAAAGCAAGATAGAATAAACCACACTTTATTATTACCAAAACCCTTGAGGTAAGGCAACACCATACAATGGATCCTATTATGGAAGGAATCCTCTCCTGTTCACTTGCCTCTTCGAGGGGGCATCCTCCTATTGAGCTACCGCTCCACAATACAATATTTCTTTTCATGTCTCATTACATTTCTTGAACCCCTTTATATAGTG
>JZKD02S1926379.1:302627-316262 GCA_000966675.3 Picea glauca | reverse complement strand
ATGTAAATTAAGCAAGGATGATGATTCACCTGATGTTGATCAAAGCTCATATCGATCAATGATAGGAAGCTTGTTGTACATCACAACATCTCACCCAGACATAATGCATGTTGTACATCACAACATCTCACCCAGACATCTCACCCAGACATCAAGCTGCACCCAAACAGATTCATTTGCAAGTTGTCAAAAGGATATTCAGGTATTTAAAAGAAACAATGACTTATGGTCTGTGGTATCCCAGAAATCAAAATCTTCAGTTGACTGTTTATTCAGATGCAGATTGGGCAAACTGTGTTGATGAGAGAAAAAGCACCAGTGGAGGAGCATTCTTCCTGGGTGAATCCTTAGTAGCCTGGCTTAGTAAAAAGCAAGGTTCCATTTCTTTATCAACCACAGAGGTAGAGTACATTATTGTTGCTACCTGTTTCACTCAGGTATTATGGATGATTTAGACACTTGCAGACTTAGAAGTAAAATACACTGCACCAATCCCAATTCATTGTGATAACACTAGCGCCAAGAGTGTGTCTAAAAATCTTGTCTTCCACTCAAAGACCAATCATATTCCCATAAAATATCATTTTCTGAGAGAGAAGGTCACCAATTAGATTGTTCAGGTCCATTACATTTCCACTACAGAACAAATTGCAGACATCTTTACTAAGCCCCTAGCCAAGACACCTTTTGAATATCTCAGACAAAAACTGGGTGTCATTTTGTTTCACACCTAAAAGATTCCATCTTGTTATGGGGAGTTTTGTATTGCTTGAATATCTAATGCCTCCTAAAATTACTGCAACAGCTCAGGGGGAGTATGTCTCTTCTTTGAAATTGATGTTAAAGGGGGAGAAAAGAATTCGGGTGCCTTAATTGCCATCAATGACAAAGGGGGAGATTGTTGGCATGTTTTACAGGCAACATATGCTTGTCATTGATGGCAAGTACAGCAACGATGATGGCTTGAGTACAGAAGCATGATCAGCAACGCAGTGTTAATCGGGAGGAGTAGCAACAGTGATCATTGGATCAACAATTCAGAATTCTCAATGGCTGTCAGATCTCAATGTAGACAAGAGGAGCGCGCAGATATGGAGGATAGATCTCAGGTGTTAGATCTGAGTGCAGGGTCCGACCACCATTGGATCAAGGAGAGCCTGCATGTTCTTTAAAGTGCTAGGAGAAGCGGGCTTACAAAACCCCGAAAGCAGGAGGACCGTCCATCTTTGGGTAGGACACGTGGAGAAATATCGTCGGTTCACTGACTGGAAAGTCAACAAAACGGAGATCCCTAACCTGTCAAAATAGCGAAATGCAAAACGTCAAAATCTCGTCAACCGTCCATCTCAGGGGGTTATGTGGACCGTTGATCCCAGTCCATTTTGAAGTTTCACGGATCGAAATTTGGAGATGTCAAAGAATAATAACCACAAGAATCCTGAAATCGCGATATGCGGAAACATGACTTAATTTGAGCCGTCAGATCAAGGTTTGATCTGGATCATTGATCCCAGTCCATTTCAGAGTTTCGCGGATCGATATTTGGAGATGTCAAAGAATAATAACCACAAGAATCCCGAAATCATGATATCCAAAATTGCGACTTAATCTGAGCCATCAGATCAAGGTTTGATCTGGACCATTGATCCCAGTCCATTTCGGAGTTTCACGGATCGAGAGTTGGAGATGTCAAAGAATAATAACCACAAGAATACTGAAATCATGATATGCAGAATCGCGACTTAATCCGAGCTGTCAGATCAAGGTTTAATCTAGACTATTGATCCCAGTCCATTTCGGAGTTTCGAGGATCAAGAGTTGGAGATGTCAAAGAATAATGACCACCGAAATATCGAAATCGCGATATTTGAAATCGCAACTTAATCGCAGCCGTCAAATCAAGATGTGATCTGGACCGTTGATCCGACCCCATTTCGGAGTTTCGTGGATCATGACTTTGTAATGACAAGAACACTGAACATCAAGAATGACGAAATCGTGAAATGAGAAATCGTGAAATGATCTGATCCGACAGATCAAGTGTTGATCGGGACTGTTGATCCCACGCCATTTTGAGGTTTTGGGGATTGCGACTTGGAGAGTCGATATGCCTCATCTCCAGATTCATGAAATGCGAAATCACGAAAGCGCCTTATGCATAAGGTTGTGGTCACAGCCCTTGGTCACATCAGTGAGAGATGGAGGAAAGAGCTAGAGAAACCAAGCTCCTTTTCGGGGATCGCGACTGGGAATGTTGAGACACTTGGTCACACAAATGTCGACTTACCGAATGCTGAAATGCCGAAATGAATGAAATATCCCATGGAATCGATCCAACAGTGCAGGTGAATTTGAACAAGATCGGAGGGCTAATGTAGCACGACATAGTGTAACTACCAGAAACCACTGATGGTTTCGACCAGAAGACTCGAAGACACTTCGGGGTGATTGACAGAGGAGGTGAAGAGTCTCTGGGAATCTTCAAGAGGGATGAAGATGTTCATAGAGGCAATTGAAAGTTGGATGAGGATTGAGGCCTATAACTGGAACAGAGAAGGTGAGCTCGACTGTCACAGAGAAGACGAAGAGTCTCAAACTGCCAGAGAGGCTGAGGAATCTCAATATAATGTCCAGTGATGTTGAACGAGTTGAAAATGACCAGAGAAGCTGAAGAGTCACGATGATGATCAGACAGAGCACTCGAGTTATGGAGGAGTTTGGCGCGAAGTGAGCATGCAGAGGCATTGCAAATATTACATGCACAAAGACAATAGAGACTATAAGAATGTAAAACAAAGAAGAGATAGGGGTTGTCGCTGTGTAGGAGAATTGAGGAGTGTACAAGGAGGCAGAGAGCAGGAGAAGAAATGCACAGTCGAGGAATGGTGCACTAAAGGGATATGGCGCAGAGAGTATAAAAGGCAGAAGAACAGAAACTGCAAGGGGCATGAAGAAGACACTGATGCAGACAGAGCAGAGTGGTGTAACAGAATAGCGACAAGGCTGGTAAGCCATTGAATAACTTTATATCACTGTAATAAGTTTTAGTAACAAGGAATTTATATAACAGGGTGGTTGGGAGGTGCTAGGGAGGACTGGTGTCCTCAAAGGTTCAAGTGGGTGCTTGAACGCATGGAGTTGGTGCTTCCGTCTAGTTGGTGCTGGATAAAATAGGGAGTTGGTGCTTCCTTCTAGTTGGTGCTAGAGAAACTAGGGAGTTGGTGCTTCCTTCTAGTTGGTTCTAGAGAAACCAGGGGGTTGGTGCTTCCTACTAGTAGGTGCTAGAGAAAATAGAGAGTTGGTGCTCTCAGCAAGTTGCAGCTTGCAAAACTAGAGGTTGTATCCTCACAATGAGTTGGTTCTCATATGTATGATAATGTAAAAAATGTAGATAATACTTATCATATAAAGAAAAAGAGGTTTTACCCTGTATGGGTTTCCTCAGGAATTATCTATCTTTGTCTTTCTCATATATGTGATTGATTCTGAATGTGCCTTTGTTTATTTCTCTGCATTATTGTCATCATCTTTGAGTGCCTTGTAAAGTTTTTAAAAGAATCATAATTGTTTAAGCATGATAACAATTGATTCACCCCCCCCCCCTCTCAGTTGTACAACAAATATAGGGTATTAGAAGTGTCAAAACTGAGACTCAACATTCCCCCATGCTTAAGTCATTGCATGTCCTCATGCAACAATGGTCTTCAAAATTTCACAATTGGTGATACTCTTCACTCGATCAAGCATTCCCTGAAGTTTCATCCCTCTTCAACTCTTAAGTTCCTATTTAAACAATATAAACTTCTTGGCTTATGCTTCACATTCTTACTCATGGAAAAGTAGTTATGGTGACATAGTGGAGTCATGAGTAATGGATTAGATTTGTTAGTGATTTGATGTTAAGTCTTATCCAATCTATTGTGGATCATAGTTAGGAGAAAGGGATGGATGTGGCTTTAATATGATTATAGGATAGTGGCCAAGAGTTTTCATAATGGATTTGAATAATAGCCCCCCCCTAGCTAGATACCTTTAAAACAAAAGTGATATAAGCATATTTTAGATATCATTTGAAGAGAGGAACACATAAAGGAATACACCCCAAGATGATTAACTTGTTTTAGATCCAATTTTTTAGAGATGAAGCTCTTCTTTCTTAGGTAAGGTGAATTGCATATAATGAGGGTCCCACTTCTCATGCAAACCTATTTATTTTTAAGATAGAACTCTAAAGTGGATACTTGAAGGTTCTTAAGAACATCATCTGAGATATATAAAGGTCATCTCCTAGCCTTGATTTGATAATGATTGCTTCAGAATGATACCCAAGGGTTTATATTCAGTTTTAAGTGTGTCACTTTATGTTTTTCAACTCCCTTTACCCGACATAGCCCCTCTGTCAGCAAGCTTGTTCAATACCTCAACGGGTTTACCTTAGTACCATACAAGCATGGCCCTGCTACCAGCAAGCCTGTTCAGTACCCCAGCGGGTTTACTTGTACTTCATGATGCTTCCTTTTTATTATATTACTAAAAATATTTAGAATTATGTATACTGCTCATTGACAGTTTTAGAGTATAAGGAAGGCAGGTGGTACGATATTTTTTTAGAGTTATTAGGCACATAATTAATTGTTTGCAATTATCCCAAGGGTGACATCATCCACATTCAACTTAAATCTCAGCTATACAATGTATAATGTAACGTCTCGGATAATGACTAAGAGGTCCCTCTAGTTAATCCTATTAGAGTTCTCATGAAAGTTCATTGCGGTTTTGCAAGGGCGGTCCACCACATGAGGTTTTCATCAATACCTTCAAAGATAAACTTGGATAAAATCTTGTTTGAATCAACTAGGTTAATATTAGACATAATGGTGTCACCACTTTTCAATGGATATTTCAATTAGCAATCACTTCTTCAAAATGATGAGGTAATAAGACAAGTGCACCCATTATCATATAGAGCTAAATGTGAAAATATCTTCTTAAAGGATAGCAAGGATGATTCAATTAGGGCTGAGTGTAGAAATGTAGGAGGAAGATGTACATGAGAGTAAAAACAATTCAACACAAGACTTAAATGATCCTTGATAGAAAGAACATGAAGATATTAGCCCATACCTCTAATTACCTGAAGTGAAAACAATGTTAAGCACTTGACAAAGATCATATCACTTTGGCATCAGTACCAGATAAGTAATGGAGTAGGTTTCTGCAATATCGGAACAGTTAGTATTGGAACATAGTGACATGGTGGATGATTTTTTCTCATTCATGACGACAACCACTTCACCAAGGAATTCAGTGATAATATATGAGGAGATGTATACGAGGGCTTGCAAAATTTCATGGTAGGGAGCATGCAATAATTGAGAGTAACCATATGTTTATTGTATAATTAGTCTAATTTATTTTAGTAAAATGAAAAATGTTGAGTTTATACGTCCTATTACTTGAAGCATTTAAATCAAGCAGCAAAGACTTTGAGTATAGGATAAGAGCTACCAACACCTCATTACCAGTACCGGATCACCTGAGTACCGGATGGACGCAGGGTTGTGCTTCAATAGCGGAATATCGCAGAGTTGTGGTTCAGTATTGGAATAGTCTAGACCTCCTACTTTGGTGCCAGATGAGCACAAAGGAAACCATCAGTACCAGATGAGAACAGTACCAGATGAGCACATAAATTTTGTTCATTACCATATGAATGTAGACTTTCTCCTTTGGTACCGGATGAGCACAGAAATGACCATTAGTACAGGAATAGTGCAGAGTTGTGATTCAGTACCGGAATAGCGCAGACCTCCTCCCATAGTATCGGATGAATGCAGAGTTAAACATTGTTTACAGTACCGTATGAATGCAATTTTGCAGTACCAGAATAGAATGGTACCGGAATTATAGAAATGACTATCAAATCCTAGCACTGAACATGTTGATTTGGTCTCACCGACGGAAGTTACAAAATAATATGAAGGTTTCAGCAACAACTCCCTCATGCCTAAGGTTTCGCATGGCCTCATGAAAAAAATGTGAGATGCTAAAAAATGGATGCTCATAGAGTTGTGAACACCTGCTAAAAACAAACCAATAGAACTAATTAAAACTGGATTTTTATTCATCCTTAAAAACATAAAATTTAGGGAAAATGTCAAAAGTTGAATTATTAGCTATGAATAAAATAGTTTGGACTTAAAATTTAGTTTCAAATGCTATTAAAAGATCACTTAATCGATCATCCTTGTGAAATAGCGGTCTTAAAATATATAGGTAAATATAAAGCATGAATGCATCATTTTTAACAACTTTAAGGAAAAAGAAGAATTTTGAAGAAATAGGTCATGAAGCACTCCCTTAAATGTTATCTTCCATTGACAAGGATCATTTTCCTCTTTTGAAACCCTTCCAATATTATGTGTGCATTCGGAGGATGAAGATATTCCCTTCTCATAAGATTCCAAACAAAATCATCATAACTTTTAAAAAGAAATCTACTATAGGAACAAAAGATCTTAAATTGATTGCTTTATTAGCTTTTGACATTTCCATTTATGAAAAGTATGAAAGATAGGTTGCATTGTACTTATGTTCAACATTTATTTATGTATTTACCTATCCTACTCTATTGAACAAAATAAAATGTCCTTCAAGTATAGGAATACTTCTAGTGAAGCCATGTGCGTAACAGGGTTAGAAATATATCCATACTTAGGTTTAAAAGATAAATTTTAATGCATACCAGAGTATAAAGGACCAGCTGCTTTGATGATGATATAAATCAATAAATAAAAGAGTGGTGTGACCTAATAACTAATTGAAACCATATTTCAATGGGATCATTATATTCTTGTTTCTCTTCTTTGTTTAGGTCACACCGAATGTCCTCCTCTACCATGCAATGTAGATTATCCTCTTCAAGATGATTGGTCTTTGGAGTACATACAAGATCCGCTGAGAGGCATGCTAAGGATTCCTCAATCTTAGGTTCCACTGGTTTCTCTCCATTGAATTCTATCCATGATTCTTTATTCCCTTCAACAAATTGACAAGAGGAATCTGACGGGACATCTAACTCTTCATGTGGAGAGACAACTAGATTCTTGACTGCGATGAAGATATAGTCTTCCTAAGAGGTGGATATCCCAGCTGCTACCAGAATGCAAGAAATTTCTTGGAGGAACATTCTTCAAGCTCTTGACCATCCTTGAATTACTCTAGCTGGTTGATGATACCTGTTTCGCAACATAGATTAGTACTCAAGGGGTTCTTACAACACCCCAAACATGATTTATCATTAAAGATATAAATTTTAAAACTATTTACAAAAGAAAAACACACCAAACTTGATAGGTCATCCATAAAACCAATCCAAAACCATTAAAGAAATTTGATTCTAATACTACCTATTACTGTTTACAACTCCCCGACAACGGCACCAAAATGTCGATGCAATTATTTGCATAATATATTACCAAACATAAATTATCAACCGGGATTCATAATCAAAAGAGTTGATGCACTATATATGTCGATAACAGATAGGTTCTTGTGTCTGTTTAGTATAGCTTAGATAAGAAAACCAACAATAACAAAACACTATGTTTTCAAAGATAACATTCTTCACACAATTCAGAAATTAGAAAGCAAAACTTGCAATCATGCACTCAAAATATTTTGCACAGATAATGCCTTGCCCATTTACAAGCTCATGAAGTGGAAAGATGGACTTTGAATCTGTTATCTATAGCTAATATCCTTAACAACAACTAACAAGAAAATCTGGGCACACTTCAACAATACCACTCCAAACTTAGAAGAGAAAAATGATAACAAAACTTCTCAAGAAAACAGTGAATCGAAAGGTTCTTGCTAAGATAACAAGTATGTTCATTAGAGGCTCATGAAATGAAGAGATGAACTCAAATCTTGTTCCCTGTAGAAATTAAACTAACAAGTGGGATGCTCCATTAAATCTCATGTATGGTGAAATATGGAGATCCAATTGTTCCTGCATTACCACACTTTGCAACAAATTCGAATAGTGAAATCAAACAAAATAACATGAAATCAAAATAACAAATACATGAAATGAAAATCTACACTAACAATTTACAATAAGCTTACCAAGATGGATCGGTGGCCCTTTCCAATGACAACATGGAAGCTTTTATATCACCAGATGTTAACTTATAAGAGAGACAAAATCATTGAATTCAATCTTGCATTAATCTCCAACAAGTAGGTTTACAAAAAGAGTCTTTGCATGAATCCATCATAACAATTCTTCTTTAAGAACCATTCTTACATCATGATAATTCTTCTCTACTTAGACCTATGAGGTCTTATTTATACATAAAATCCATGGAGGAATGGATGAAACTGAATCCCCAAGCTAAGAAAACAATTTTTACATTTTTAGGATAAATCCCAAAAATCTGTGTTTTTTAGCAATTTGGGCAGATTCAAGTTAATCCCCCACCCATATCTCCCAAACCAATTCTAATTTTGAAAAAAATCCAATGTTTTACTCAATTTATCATATTCTAGACAAAACCCATGTTTTAGAATTTCTAGAACTGATACCATATGCACGAAAATCGAGGTGCACGTTGGCAATTTGAGTTTTTTTTATAATTTTGGCAAAATCATTACCCCTGAGATGAAGGTCCACACGTGCGATATGGCTGAATTCTAACTCCATTTTCCTCATGAAAACATCATTCTGGATAAAACCCATGTGCCCAGTTTTCCTCTAGAAGCTTTCCAAAATTTTGAATTATTTCTAGTACCGGATTAACACACACTGGTACCGAAATAGGTGGAGCCTTGGTACCGGAATAGACTGGGTACCATATCATGCTGCTTAAGATTCAAAGTGACTAGGATCATACATAATCAATCATTTAATCAAATTAACTCAATAAAACTAAACAAATCATGCTTTAATCATAAGTTACCTCTTAGGCACGTGAACAAGGTCATCGAGTGTACTTATGGAGGAAACAGTCAATTAGATACACATGGCATAGGTATAATAGGCTCAGATAGAGGGTAATATAGGGTATTAGAAGTTTCAAAATTGAGACTCAACAATGTGCATGTAGACGCATCAGCCATAGCCCTGGGAGCTATTCCAACCAGAAGCAGAGGATTTGGATCACCCATAGCATTTGCAAGTAGAAAACTTCCAAACTCCGAGAAGAACTACAACACTACAGAGCGAGAAGGTCTGGAAATGGTATACGAACTTCAAAATTTCATGCATTACCTACTTGGCAAACACTTTAAGATATTCACAGATCATTCAGCGCTTAAGTACCTAGTCAAAATGCTAGTGTTGGGGCGGAGAATTTGTCGATGGTTACTACTGTTTCAAGAATTTGACTTTGAAGTCATAGCAAAACCAGGGAAGTTGAACGCATGACCTGATCACTTGTCAAGGGTCACCAATAGCGAGGAGCCTACAAACTTAGAGGATACCATCCCTGATGCATAGTTATTTTTAGTTCAGGTCGTGGATGATTATTTTGCCGACATTATTGAGTATTTAAGTACAGAGATTGTGCCATAGGAATTTAATGTCACACAGAGGAAGAATCTAGTTTTCTGAGCAGCCGACTACCAGTTGATCATCGGTCACTTATACAAAATGGGGGCAAAAAAGATATTGAGAATATGTGCACTAGAACACTAAAGGCCTAGGATACTGGCAGAATCCCATGAAGGAATAGTGTGAGCGAACTATGCAGAAAAAGCTACAACGTAGAAGGTACTGCACACAAGACTATGATGGTCGACCATTCACAGAGACTCAGAAGAGTACTATAAAAAATGTGATGTTTGTCAGCGGGTTGGCAAACCAAAAAGACGGGATGAGATGCCCTTATATCCATAAGTTACGCTACAAGTGTTTGACAAATAGGCTATTGATTTTGTTGGTCCAATTCACCCACCCACAAGAAGATCAGGCACTCATACATTATCACTGCGACAGAATACCTCTCGATATGGGTAGAGGCAACACCAGTCAAATATTGCAGCATAGAGACAGCAACACACTTCCTGTTTGAACATGTGCTCACCAAATTTGGATGTCCAAGGATCCTAATGTGTGACCAAGGAACTCACTTTATCAACAGCACTATCAGATCTCTGACTAAATAATTTGAGGTCTACCATCAAAAAAGTATGCAATACCATCCTCGAGAAAATGGAATAGTGGAAGCCTTCAACAAGATTCTAGAGAATTCCCTAACCAAGATTTTCAATGTCAACAGGGACGAATGGGATTCGAAGATGCCAGCAGTATTATAGGCATATAGAACTACCTGTAAGAAGCTGGTAGGATAGACACCATTTAGATTGGTGTATGGAAAAGAAGTAGTGGTTCCATTAGAATTCTTGGTACCAATTTTGTGTGTCGCAGCAATTACAAACATGACAGAGCGAGGCGCAGTACAAGAAAGGCAAAGTCAACTAATGAACATGGAAGAAGATAGGAGTCTACCAGGATTTCACCAAGAAGTACAGAAAGCCAGGGACAAAGCTTGGCATGACCAACATATTAAGAGAAAAAGTTTCAAGGAAGGATACCTACTCCTACTATATGATAGAAAGTTTTTTCAACATACAAGAAAGTTCAGAATGCATTGGTTGGGACCATATGACGTCAAGACTATCACATACGGAGGAGATGTATAGTTGAAGGACTTAGGAGGCACAAAACTCATAGGGATGATCAATGGGAGTCGACTGAATATGTACAAGGACATTCGACCACCAGCAACTTGACATTTACCGCACAGTACAAAAAAAAATGCGTGGAAATTCGCGTGCGCAGGAGAGCAAATCAGTGTGACAAAAATAAAAAAGAGTCAGCGTGCACAAGTCATTGAGTCGGTGCATCGAAATGAGAATACTGCATCGAAAGAAAAGGGTATATAAGCTAAGGACTTCGCGTGCCCAAAAATCCCAGCACGCCGAAAAAAGCACCGATGGTCGAAAAGTGTGGAAATTCAAAAAATGACGCTTGTGCATTCAGACGCCAACTGGCAACGACAATTGGAATTACGACAGCCCGTACACAGAGATAAATATTGTAGCGTGACAGAATGGGAAAAATTATGAAAACAAGACACAAAGGAAATAAATTAACACATACAACGGTACCACGCATAGGAAACGCCGCCAAAAGTGACAAAGAGACAACTGTCAGTGTGGAACAGTTGTAACCCCACCATCCTGCTATAAAGTCAGAAAAAAAAGGGGGAAAATAATTTCATTGTGTCAATTTCCAAAGAGAAGAATAGAGAGTCGAGTGAGAGAGAGATCAAGCAGAAATTCGACTAAGAATTCGTTGAGTTCACATACTTTCATCCTAGACCCTGTCACAATGTCACCACCCCGAGTTGGAGAGTCGGGTAGGGCTGGAAGGAACACACGCAGTATTTCTCACGCGAAAAAGGCAAGGGAGCAAGAAACACATGTAGTGGTGGATGTAAATGAACTCCACACACCAGAGTATGAAACAAACCCGGTAATGGTAGAGGAGGAGAAAAACCCAGCGCAGGAGGCTGGGCAGATGGAGGACCCAAAAAGAATAAAGTATGATACTTCGCGGGGTCAAGGGAAACAACAGACCAAGTAGGCCACGTGCTTAGTTCCACAAGGCCACAGGCTTAGTGCCACAGAGCCATGAACCATAGGTAGCACAGGCTATAGTACATGAGGGTGTACCAGAGGTGGGGGCCTCATCCCCACAAGCCAAATGGAAGGGCCAAGCCAAGAGCAGCGCACATGGAGGGTCACAGCCGCAGTCAGAAGGGACCCTGGTTTTGCCAAAATTTATGAGTGTAGTGCCCATAGTTGATGACATGGTCGGCGGAGTGACTTCCATCTAATACTTCAACCATGATGTGGCAAATGTCACTAAATTCTCCGACCTAGAATCCTAGAAGTATTTGGAAAGTAGGGAAATAGGTTCATCTGATATGCCAATGCTCAAGCCGGCAGAGTGGATCCTGGGGATTTACAACACATGAATCATGAACTTATTGTATGTCCCACACTTTGGGAGGGGAAATCATATCAATGCCTACGTCAAGAAACTGCTTGCACGCGTACATGATGGAATTTTATGGATGGATAGGACGGTGCATATCACTGTGGACCTCATTGTAGGAATCACAGGGATACCCATAGATGGGGAAAATATGGAGCAATATTTGGAGGAAAAAACAAGAGCCAAGGCCATCTCAGATGAGATCATGGCTAAGTATGGCACAGAGCGAGGTAATAGGGGAATGAGCATCAATGACATAAATGATCCTACAACAAGGTTTGCTACCAGACTCCTCGGGTGAAAATTAATGCACAAGTGTCATAAAGAGAAAGTATCGACTGGTGTGGTCATCGCCACTGTGCAGTGTACAAAGGGGATCTCTGATCCAGGGGATCAATTTTTTCTCAAAATTCAAAGTGCTCACAATTTCTTCAAATTGAACGGGTGCGTAGGTCTCGTCGTCATGAACCCAACACAACTCGTTCGGGTTCAAACAGACGTCGGATAAGTGAGATATCGCGTTCTATTCAAATCATCAAACATGCAAAAAAAAATTTGCTGACTGTACAGTCTGTACGGATGCTGACGTGGCAGGTCCATACGATGATGTGGTAGGTTCGTACGTTGATGTGGCAGGGCTAATTTGGCGGACAGTTCGCAGTTGGATGGTCGAATCATTTCTTGACACATGGCATCTTGGTGGCGAATGGATTGGTGACACGTAGCCCAAGCAAGGGTTGCCACGTGTCACCTGGGCATTGGATAAAATTTGTGTAGTCGACAGGACTCGACCCCACGACCTCTGGGTAGGGGAAGAGATTTGGGAAGGGTCACCCAACTGGTGCTCCCACCATTGGTTCTTGACATATAAATGGTTTCAAATATATTTGAATTGCATTGAGTTTTGATTTGGGCGCGGTTCGGGCCAGGGCTAAGCCCCGACCCCCGGCCATATGCAGATTACCATGTAACCACCACCACACGCGCACAAATTCAAATGGAGTTAGCCCATGGTTGTATTGTTAATACATATGACCAATGGTTAAATGCGTGGAAGTTTTTTTGGTATTGCCAATGGTTAAAACTGCGCCGACACTTGTCACTCTACCATTTGAGTTGGGACTTGGCCCCTTTTGTGTGTGTGTGCGGTCATATGGCCATATGCCCAATGGAGTGGCGGTTAGGGGCTAGGTTCCCTAACCATCCTACAGTTTGCATGTTTTTCGGTTATGCGCCTAGTGCTAGGTTTTAGCATGGAAATGAGCGCATGAGCTAGGTTGGACACACAGAGGTGCAATTTGGCGATCCAGAGATAGCAAGTTTGAAGGGGAACTTCCAGGAAGCCTATCTTCTTCACTTTTTGGCCAAATCAGGTGTCGAAAAAGCCCATCTAGGGGTTTTTGGACATTCTGAAGCCATTGGAACCATCTATTTGGCATTTTGAGCATTGTACAGCACATATTTTATCACTTTGAGCAAATAATATAAAAGATCCATTGGAAGCTGGACCAGGAGATGTAGCCCAAGAGAGGGGTGAACTCCTTTATCATTTGTTGTGTTATGTGTTT
>JZKD02S1926379.1:268414-298840 GCA_000966675.3 Picea glauca | reverse complement strand
ATTGCTATTGATGGTCAATATGACATTGATAGGGTAGAAAATTTCATTGAACAAATTCAGTCGATACATCAAATGGTACAAGAGCAGTTGGAAAAGAGTCAAGCCAAGTACAAGAGAAGACATGACAAGCATCGCGTTGATCACAATTTCCAAGTTGGAGATGAAGTTTGGCTTTACATTAGTAAGGAGAGGCTTAAAGGAGAAGGTAAAAAACTGAAACCAATTAGATATGGTCCTTTCAAGATTCTTGACAAGATTGGTAACAATGCCTTCCATTTCGATTTGCCTCCTTATATGAAAATGTATGCAGTTGCTAATGTTGAGAATTTGAAATTGTATGAGTCTCCTTTGATTGATGATCAAGGAGAACATGTTCAGATTCCTTCTATGGATGATTTCTCTCCAAAATATCTTACAGAACTGCATGAAGACACAATCCTTGACACAATGCTGATGTGGCAGGGTCGTACGATGATGTGGCAGGACTGTATGCTGACGTGGAAGGGTTGAGTTGGCGAAAAGTTGTCAGTTGGGCGGTCGAATCATTTCTTTACATGTGGCATCTTGGTTGCGAATGGATTGGTGACACGTGGCCCAAGCAAGGGCCGCCACATGTCACCTGGGCATTGGATAAAATTTGTGTAGTCGGCAGGACTTGACCCCGCGACCTCTGGGCAGGGGAAGAGCTTTGGGAAGGGTCGCCCAACCGGCGTGCCCACCATTGGTTCTTAACATATAAATGGTTTCAAAAATATTTGAATTGCATTGTGTTTTGATTTGGGCGCGGTCTGGGTCGGGGCTAAGCCCCGGCCCCCGGCCATATGCGGATTACCATGTAACCACCACTGCGGGCACGCAAATTCAAATGGATTCAGCCCGCGGTTGTACTGTTAATACATATGACCAATGGTTAAATGCACAGGAGTTTGTTTGGTATTGCCAACGGTTAAAACCGCACCGACACTTGTCGCTCTACCATTTGACTTGGGACTTGGCCCCTTTTGTGTGTGCGTGCGGTCATATGGCCATATGCCCAACGGATTGGCGGTTAGGGGCTAGGTTCCCTAACCGTCCTACAGTTTGCATGGTTTTCAGTTATGCACCCAATGTTAGGTTTTAGCATGGAAATGAGCACGTGAGCTAGGTTGGACACACAGAGGTGCAATTTGGCGATCCAAAGACAACAAGTTTGAAGGGGAACTTCCAAGAAGCCTATCTTCTTCACTTTTTGGCCAAATCAGGTGTCGAAAAAGCCCAGCTAGGGGTTTTTTGATGTTCTAAAGCCATTGGAGCCATCTACTTGGCATTTTGAGCATTGTAAATCACATATTTTAGCACTTTGAGCAAATAATATAAAAGATCCATTGGAATCTGGACCAGGAGATGTAGCCCAACAGAGGGGTGAACTCCTTTATCATTTTTTGTGTTATGTGTTTACTGTTCATTGTATTTTGCTGGTTATCATTGCATCTTGAATGTGTAATTTCTATAAAATTTGTGTTTTCAAAATTGATCCATTTGCATAATAACACTTGAATTAAAACTTGCAAATATTTTCAAGAATACAAGTCTTTATCATTTTTAGATCAATATCGATGAGTTGGGGCCCATCCCTATTGAATTAATTCTTGGAGGATTGTAAGGACACATAATACTGGGGCTCTGAGTTCCACTACTCGTGGTTACTCATCCTCATTGGCTTCATTAGATGGAAAGAACCGGTCTACAACAAGTATATGGAGAGATCGGGGAAGTGAGGCATAGCCAGATACATCTCATTATGTAGCAGCGCAGACCCTAATAGAAAGAAAGTGAACAAAGACATCTTTGTGAAGTAATTCAAAGAGATGCAGGACCTTATTGTGGACACATGGCCCATTACACCAGAGACAGTCCAGGATTTTGGATAGGTTGCCAACACCAGGGAAACGTGCCATAGTTTGTGGATGCAAGCAAAGGGAGATAAATCCAAGGAATGGCTCCAACTCAAATAATATTTCACGCAAGAGGAAATCCAAAAGGAGGTCTAGGAGTGTCCTGAGGAATGGAATGTACCGGTGATTCCAAGTGTAGTACCAAGATCACAAACTCAGACGTAGGGAAGATCATCCCAAACGCACCAAACAGGAACTAACGGGGTAGGAACCAAAAAGATAATTTCCCAAGGCCAAGAGGGGGTAAGCACCCCAGCCAAGAAAAAACTATGCACACAAAATATACCACCAAGGGGGTCTACACAAGCCCCACCGCGCACAGAAAAACCATCAATACACTCAACAAGAGAAATGTGCACGGAAGAGATAGTCGTCAGGACGTAGGAAATCCCTGAGGCGGAATAAATAGACACAGGGACACATGAAATCCATGAGGAGGAAGAACAAGGGACAGGAACCCATGATATTCATGAGGCCAAAGAAACAGGGACAGCCATTGTAGGGGATACCTAGAGGTCGACTAGTCCCGAGCCGTCAGCTACCTAGGAGAAGCGGTCAGGGGATCACACCAGTGGTGGCCGAAAGAAGAAAAATGAACACAAGACATCAAGCGATATCTCACCAACCCCGGAATATGTGGATTTAGTGGTGACAGTAGTCGACAAGAA
Organism: Picea glauca; assembly: GCA_000966675.3. Taxonomy (NCBI): domain Eukaryota; kingdom Viridiplantae; phylum Streptophyta; class Pinopsida; order Pinales; family Pinaceae; genus Picea; species Picea glauca. Next base: position 296,238 of record JZKD02S1926379.1, on the reverse strand, counting down.
ACTAGCTGAGAATCACAGGGCTTCATTCATCAATCAACTGCAAGAGGTGAAAATTGCACTGGAGTAGTCGAGGATCGAGGCAGCACATTCACCAAACGAAACACCTACGCAGGATAAGGAAGCAATTATAGTTCCTAAGACAATGCAATTTGTAGCACAGTCAAGCACCAATTTTATCATCACACTGGAGATGATGTTCATTGATGAAGAAACAGTGCAGAAACCCCTTAAAGACACCGAGACGTTGGATGTGGCATTGGCCAAGATTCCAACAAAAGTGTTGTACAAACTTTAGGTGAGAATCGTGCATGAGATTCCATCCAGAGAAAGAGTGGATGCCAAAAACCTACAGGTAGCTCAGACTGAGAATATCTTGATGAAGGAAGCCCTCAGCCTTGAATCACAACAGAAAGAGTGAGCGTAGAAAAAAGTGGAGGAGATGGAACAGCAAATCCATATGTTGTTTAAAGAAATTCCCAAAAGCACAAGCGATGAGGTAGGTTCATCGGAAGAAACATTTCGCAATATAGGGAAAACTATCCAAGAATACAAGGAGAAGATCAAAGAGATGGAGGAGTGCATCACACCCACTACTCCTCCAAAAGTTAGAGTGCAACGAGAATAGGAGGAAAAAGAAGCTACTGAGGCCATCATCCAAAGAATAATGAAAGTCATTGAGTTGTTGGAGAAGAGTGCACAACTGATCCAGGTGGATATCAGTGGCTACCCACCTTTTCCAACTGGCTCAAAACAGTTTTCTGGCAATTTTGGTAATTTACTATTTTTAGCAGTTTTTAACTTCCGGGGCCATTTTGAGGCCCTAAATGACGCTTTTGGAAAAAAGGGGAGAAATATGAAAGTTCCTTCAATATTTCCTCCAAAATGAATCTCCTCGACAATACCTTTCCAACGGGCTATCGTGCGCCTAAAACGGAGATCGTAGGCAAAAGTTACGACCCCAGAAAGTTGATGTACTAACTTACTCAAACAGGGCCCACATGACTTTTGGCACTTCATCTCCTAGGGTTAGGTTTTTGTATGTATCGATTTTTTGGTGTAACATCCCTGGCCCTCCAGAGACTAGCTAATTCTACCACGCAAAATATACACTTATATGATATATATATATGCATTTAATAAATTTAAAACACTTAACACAATAAACACAGAATTGTTGCTACCAGTTTAGAATCAATGGAACTAACCGTAATTCATATACGCAACAAAATACATGATAACATTCAAGCATCACAAAAAATGCATAAAATACATAATTAAGCACAATAATGCTACTTATATTTTAGCTAGAGTAAATCCACCAACTGCGTTCAGACCTTCCACGAACCTCCCAACCTTAGACCGCGCTGCTCATCACTCTCAATAGTAGGTCACCCCCGAGCTGGGACTAAAATCCATCGGGAAAGGGAATTATAGGCTTGGAAAGGACAACAAGGAAGTTTCACAAAGAAACAGGAAGGATCTTTTATCCCAAGAGCCACTTACGCCAACAACCCACAGACCCTCATTCCCCACACACTTGTTGTTGGGCTTGTGATTTAATACATTTTATTTCAGATTCTTGGCTTCTTTCAAGATTGAGTTGCTAAGATTTTCATACTTATGAAGTCTTCTTCTTATGGATTCTTGCAAAACCTTTCTCATATTCTTTGGAATTCTTTTGATATCATTGCAACACTATTACAAGAAAATGCATCCATTTTGCTATCACTACTACCTTCAAACATCAGGCACTTTTGATCATGTGTGCAAGCTATTAAACGAAGGTGTTCCAAATCTCTATGTTATTAATGGTATCGCTCATTGTAACAATGGAATGGCAGTTTATAGAAATTGATATAATGATGAAGGATCATTCGACCAAGTTCATATACTTGTCGTGAGGATCCTGAATGGACAAATAGAATGTCACTGAAATGACATATTGTGCATACCAATCTGTGCATTGGTTGAGCTATTTGTTTTCCTAGGTTCTGGACATGGCCATCAAGTGTTTAAATGTTGAGCACCATTCCTAGGACATTTGTCAGTCATTGTTGCCATGCGATTGTGTGGATGCGTTGTGCTCTTTTATCAGTGAAACAAACTTACTTGAAGACTGCCACATTGCCTCTTGTTTAAAAGATCTCCAAGAGAATTATCAACACCATGTGTTTACTGCCACGCAAAGAAAGTGAACAAGTCGATATCCAAGGCAATCCACCTAGCTCTATTCTTCTATGAATTGGTCAAATTCTCCTCAAACACAAATGTTGGACATCCCATTCACGTTAAACTATCTTCTCAGCTCCTTCTGTCTTGATCTTTTCCAGGTGTTTCTTTTATAGTCTAAGAATAAATGTATTGCCTTATCTCATGACACTTCGTGTCATGAGATTAAGGAGTTTATAAGAATCAGTTGCATAATGTTGTTATCCATTTGTAAATGTAACCATATCACAAATGGTATTTCCTATCTTAAGGGGCGCAAAAGCATTCGGTTGCACATGTAATGGATATAATGCTTATCAAGAGGCACAGGGTAAGGAATCGAAACAGAATTGTAACTGATCCAAAACTTTATATAAGAGTTGTTATTCTCAATAGAGTGGGGGGGAAATTAGATGGAAGGAATTTGTGAATAGATATGGGGGATAGTATTCATAGATAAGAGAACAGAAGGGAGATAGTATGTAGAACATAGAATAGAAATATAATGGCAGAGATAGATAGCTTTTCATCTAGTATTTGCATTGTTCTTCTTTTAATAAAATAATCAGAATTGTTCATTTATTTGATTTATTTCATTATGAGTTTGTTGTTAGTTATATTAATATCTGTTGATTGAGCCAGCCTGTGGACAGAGAAGGCAGGGCCCCTTCGATTGAGACAGAGATGGAGGAGTACGTTTAGTATAGTTTTCAGACCCAGATTTGAATGGTATCCTTCAGCAAGAATAAGATTCTAGTTTTTAGTTTCGATTGCTCATTAATTTAGTAATGCAGAGCAATAGTTGTGAGCGTGAGATTTATGTTGAGTTTTATTTCATTACAATATAGATTGCTAAGTGAATTGGGAGTGATAAGTCGCAAAGTTAAAGTGTTTCTTGTCATCAGTTTCTCAGTAAATTATTTATATGCTTAAAACATGTTTTATGAGCTAGTACAGAATCAATGCGGGATTAGTGCAGGATCAGTGCAGAACGAGTGTAGAATAGGGCAGATTAGTATAGTTTCTTTCAGCAGTTTCTTTTGAAGTAGATTGACATTCTTGAAACTCTCTCTTCAACCCTACACATACAGTGTTGGTTACTCTAAGTCTACCTCCCCGGGTTGAAAATTAAATGTTGATTTACATGGTATATCTTTAGCCCAACACCTGCTTCACCCCAGGAGGGTACACCTTCACTAATACAAGTCCATCGGCTAGCACACCTCCCTTATCTTGGGCTTCAGCAACAAGCTGGACCAAAAGTCTCAAAGTATTGTAGCTTCTATGGGACTCCCTTCTAGGAGAACTCACTTCCCAGCAAACTCTCTCACCTGGGAGATTTTCTCACAGGCCTAACAACTTGACTCTTAAACCATTCTTCGACTCAGCTACAGCCAAGTACGAGTGACAGCAACAACAACAGCAACAGCAATAGGGAAATGGGTATGGACACCCAAAATAGTAACAGTCAAACACTAAGACATGTCAAGGCTCAGTAAGAAACAACCGACGGTAGCAAGCCACACTCAGTCAAGGAATTGTGTGGCCGCAATAGCCAATGGTTATGGAACCACATGGCTCAGACAGTTACATGGTGATCGGACTTCACAGGAGACATGGATCATTCCCTCGGTTTTCACTGGTTTCAGGGTGACTGACCTTGCGAGAGTGCAAATGCAAAGCTGAAGGATCTCAAAACTCATCCAGATGCAAGGATGGGAGTCACACATAACAGGAAGTGAACCCCCAACATGATTTTACTCATGATGGTTCCATAGATCTGTGATGGATTCCCTCGCTCATGGTTAGATAGTGGATGGAGAATGACAAGCCCACCCCCTAACAGGTTGTCTTTCCCAGCTATAATTGCATGCGCCCAGGTCAACACTTGTCTTCCTGTAGCCGCATGCGTTCCACTTCGCACTCGTTCCCTTTCCAGGAACTTAAGAAAACCTCGTTCATGTCCACCTTATCCTTTAGGAAATAATAATAATAAAATATTATTCCCTTAGAGGTAATCCCTCTAGCTTAGCCTCTAGGCCTAGACACTTAGCCCCCTCCCTTACCCTGTCTAGTGGAGCTTAGTCCCCCATCACTCTTTCTTCGTGATTGGTCTACACGCAGCAATGTTTATATTTTTGTTAATGATTTTGCATAATTACATATACAAAACAGGCTCTTGGCCTTAGCATCCTAGGCTCCTAGCCTAATCATCATGTAAGCCTCCTAGATTATTATAACTCAGATCACCAGCCTAACATACATGTTTACAATTCATAATTACAACTGGTGCTCTACTGGGGGATATTACAATCCCCTCCCCTTATTTTTGCACTATCCTCAGTGCAACTTGTTTATACATATATAAGTCAAAAATTCTTCAAAAAGCTCCAATCTTTAGCTATTGGAAGCCCATTATCCACCTGGTGCTCTACCTTCAAGCACCAATTATGGTGTTCCTTCTGCAGGTGAAACTCAATTTCTCTATTCCATAAAGCTTCTTCAAGAAAGCATTCATCTCACTACTCCTTGTTACATGATTCAATTAAAACTCATTGAAACCACTGACTGGTTGTAGATCCATGACATTCCACCCAGCCTTATATCTCACTATTGATAAAACTCTTAGCAGGGATATGGCTCCACAGACATAAACACTCTACTCCTACACCTATTCATTCAGAAGCAACATTAGAACATATATGCAATATGTGTGTGTGTGTGTGTGTGTGTGTGTGTGTGTACAGGAAATTCTCATAACATTATCACCTGTATACAATATACACAACATACAATGAATAGAGAATTGATACTTATCTTTTGATTGAGAAGACCTTCCACCCTTGAGCATGGATATGACTCCATCGGGGCAATGGCTTCCCAAGATAGCCACAGTCCACAATCCATATCCACATGGTCAAGGCCAAGGTACCAAACCTCAGCAGAACTCCAACCAATGGTCTATCATTCCCCCACATGCATGTCCCACCCTAGGAGGGTACACCTTCACTGTCACACAGTCCATCAGTTGATACACCTCCCTTTCCTTGGGCTTCAGCAACAAGCAGGCTTAGGAAGTCTCAAAGCACCATGGCTCCCGGAGTTCCAACTGCCCTCATATATTTCCAATCAGCATCTTCCCCGAGCTACTCTTTGTAGTCAAAATTATAACTTTAATAAACATCATCTCATTTGCATCACCCACATGCAGTTATCATGAGAAAACATAAAATAATTCATTTAGAAACTCCAATTAGTTCAAAAGGGAATTCAACTTTTTTCCCCAAAACATGAAATTCTATTTCATAATTCATCTTGGTTGTTTCCATTTATGAATGCAGTCTTCCTTGTGGTTTTCCACAGGCACCAACTGCATAACATTTTTCCTTCAATCCTTCATCTTCCATACATCCAACAATGGTCAGTATTTTTGTACATCATAATTCCATTGCAATATGTACAAAATCTTATGCAGTGATCCTATAATTTCCTGCACCTAGTAATTCAATCACAGTCACCCAACATTTTAATGAAATAGAACGACTCGTCATTATATGCATATGCATGTTCACAGTAATCTCTATAACTTCATTACTTCCTTTTTCTGAACAAGAAAATTTCTTGTAGTCAATGCTCATGTCACTACTTGACTTGTAACTTTCCTTTTGCAATGTCTAACACCTCCCTGAAATGTCCTCAACTTCATGAGTTAGCCACATTCCAGCTGTTAGTAACAATTATTTCCATGCAATAATATATATGCATGTACCTACAAAACATATTCAATCATTTCATTTAGTATACAATTCTATCACTTACTGATCCGTAGGATCTTTTAATGACTGTGGTTGAGTTTTTGATTTGCATGTGTTAATTAACCATTTGAGAAGCTTAATGAAAAAATGAGGAAAAGAGAGGAATTATGACAGCCATATACACATATGTAGATCTGAAATGAAATAATAAACAGCAAACCATAACAGGAGAATTGATAATGGAGTTCGGCACAACGTTGCCTACGTCTCCGGGCCTTTGTCTCTGTGGGGGAGGCTTCTTTATTTCTGTTCAAAAGATAAAAATTACATCACGACAGTTCCAATCAGCTACAAGATTGATCTGGTCATGTTCTTCCAGAGCTCTAGAACCTAGCAAAGAAAACGGCACACAAAACGGATGTCTGGAGTTCCCAGAAATGGCCCACAAGTGTCTGCTCCTCAATAGCTTCCCTACAAAAAAATGGCTTTGGCTTGGCTTCCCTTCAGCATAACTCTTCTATGACTATCCTCCATGGCCTCAAATAGGCCTGGTTTTTATATATCTGAAGTTGGTTATCCATCCCCAACTTCCTCCCAAAATTTGGCCTCCAAAAATGCCCAATATCTCCCAAAAATCGATAAAATCCATTAGTTACAGGCATAAAAATCATAAAAAATCCAAAAACTATATAAAAAAAACCATTTTAGATTTAATAATAGGGGATAAGCCCCCTTTGTCCGGTGCACGCCCCCTTGGCAAGGTCATATGGGGCCATGTGGCCGAGTGCTAGCCCCTCGGGCTATGTGCTGGCCCTTCCCGCGCTCGCCAGCTCCCGGTCCTGTGGCATTGGCATAGGTCCACGGCTATCAACTTAACCTCCTGCACCCTGTTTGGATTAAGGTCCAAGTCAAATGGAACCACCTGAGAACCAAGGTTTGGTCCCTATCTGCCAACTCCCGCTGTGTTAAACCCCCCGCACTCACAGCCATATGGGGCGGTTACATGGTAATGTAATATACTGTGGGCTGGGGCTAAGCCCCAGCCCTTTCCGCCTCCGTTTAATACATTGTTTTAATTGAAATAATTTAATTTCTATATGACTATTAAGCACCACCTATGGAGAGGGCAGTTAGCCCGGTCCTGCCAGTCCATAGCCCGGAGGAGGTCGAGGGTTCGACCCCGGTGGAGACCCCAAAATTTTATACAACCCGAGAGCCAACCACAGGGTTCCATGTGGAAGCCCATGACTGGGCCACATGGCACCTCTCCATTCATCGAGAACGATGCCACTTGTCGAGCACCGATTCATCCACCTGCCTGCCACATACCCTACCACCTATCACCACACCTGCCCAGTCAGCCTGCTGACGTCATCCATGCCACGTCAGCATGTGCCACATGTCACCCTTACAGTGGTGACACATGTCACCCTCTAACTGGTCCAACTGTACCTGTTGTATGCCCATCACCTACCACGTGTCATCTCTAGAAGTTTCCATGTCAGTTGTACAGTCGTACGGCCTGTACAGTCAGCCTGCCACGTGGCACTGTACGGACTGTAAGGACTGTACAGTCATCCACTTTTTTTTTGCCTGTTTGGGTTTTCGGATAGAACGTGATATATTTTGCATATGAATCCCGTTTGACGAAGTAAATATATGGCCGGAATCAGGAAGACGAGTTGGAAGCAATGCGTTGGTTTCTTCATATTCCAAGCACTTTCATTTTTTAGCCTTTTTGAGCCCTATTAGGCTTCTGGATCTGATTCTGGATCACACCTCCCCACTAAAAGAACTTTTGGTCCCCAAAAGGTTACTGACCAGTCAACAAGCTCGGGATAGGCCACCCGGCTTGTCCTCTGTCTCTGAACTCTGTCCTGTGCACCTGTCTCATCAAGATCAACTGTAACACAATCATGACAACTGACAGTATATTGTTCGCCATTTGAACCCTGTTACATCTTACTAAAGCCACTACCATCCATGTAGACAACATTACTAATGACAGCATCAAAAAGACAACTGCAAATGAGCTGATATACTTGTAATATTTGCATGACATGAGCTTATCTTGAAGCAACTTATGATTGATTTTCCATTAAACAATCATTTCTTGTTCTTGCTTAATATTGATTACTTCATTTGAAACAATTATTGGTTTGTTGCTTTCTTGCACTACCTTCTTTAATTGTTCCATTGTTTGAAGTGTTTTATTTTCTTTAAAATGATGAGCATGAACCACATAATCTTGACCTTCTTTGGTAAATTGATATTGATTCTTTGTTCTGTAGAAGATTTCCTTACGATCATATAAATATGGACTTCCTAAGACCATTCCACATTCTCTTAACGGCACTACATCACATGTTACTTCATCCACATACTTAGATGAAATTGCAAATTTGATTGTGCACTGCTTTTTGATGTGCATTTGATGATGATTGCTTATCCATTTAAGTGTGTAAGGCTTATGATGTAGTTGTGTTTTTAACCCCAATTGCTTAACCAATTATTCTGAGATTAGATTAGATTGAGATCCACTGTCGATTAATGTGTCTATCTTAGTGTGTCACATGATTACCCTTATATGAAACAAGTTGCTTCTACAATCAATGCCTTCACCAATTTTACCTGTCATACCAACCAATGAGTTCTTTGATTCATCACCTGAATCCGATCCCAAGTATGTGGGTTTTGTTGTCGTTTCCACTGTCTGCATTCCCTTCTTTTCCTTGAACCACTTTTGCCTCTTCTCGGGATGCAACTACCAACATTTGTCCTCATCATGTCCCTCTTTCTTGCAATGCTTGCAAGAGGGATTTCCTTCCTTCCTTGTCACTGCATTTGAATTCTTTCCATGAATTTTCCTCTTGTCCTCTTTCCTTGAAGACGATGATTTCCCTGACACACCTGCTTCTCCTGCTTCAATATACGTAGCTTGAATAGAAACCTCATCAAGGTTAGTGGGTCCAAACATGAAAACAGTGTTTCTAATATGTGCAGGTAAACCTCCTATATACTTCATAAGAGTTTATTGTGTTTGTAAAGGGATATCTAACATTAATTCCATTTTTCAAAATCCATCGGTGTATTCTTGCACTGTTTGTCCTTTTCTTAGTTTTAAATATTGCCATTCAATTAATGCTTTTTCTTTATAACCCAAAGGATAGAATTGTTTCCTAAGTGCAGAAATGAAACTCTTCCATGATGGAAATACATTACCCACTTGTTTTGTTCCCTTTTTCAACTTGCTTTGCCACCATATGAGAGTTATACCTGCAAATCTCAAAGATGCCAACTTGATTTGTGTGGCCTCATCTTTGATCTGTTGTACACTGCAGTAAACCTCCATCGGCCTGATCCAATTGTCAAGTTTTTCTTCATTTACTTCACCATCATATATGGGCAACTCAAATTTAACATCAAGTTTTAACAATGGCATGTCATTCTTATGCTTATAAACATTTTTCTTTCCATTAGATTTAGAACTTGAACTTGGAGAAGAAGGAGGTGATGATGGAGGTGAAGGAGGAATCTAAGGATGATCCTCTTCCTCTTCACTTTTTCCCTTTGAAGATTCACCCAAAACTGGTCTCTTTCGTTCCAAGTAATCTTCGTACAAAACTTTCACCATCTCCGACATAGAGAGGAATGTTTTCCGGAATTCTTTCTCATCCTGAGAAATCCCTTCTTCCGATGTCATATTCTCGCTGTGAGAAGCTCTCTTTCTCAATCCAATTAATGGATTCTCTGCAACAATATCGCCTTCACCATGCTGTAGCTTTTCCCTGGTTAACATGCAAAACTCAAATCCAAACGTCAACTAGCTCTGATACCACTTGATCCGTAGGATCTTTTAATGACTGTGGTTGAGTTTTTAATTTGCATGTGTTAATTAACCATTTCAGAAGCTTAATGAAAGAATGAGGAATAGAGAGGAATTATGATAGCCATATACACATATGCAGATCTGAAATGAAATAATAAATAGCAAACCATAACAGGAGAATTGATAACGGAGTTCGGCACAACGTTGCCTACGTCTCCGGGCCTTTGTCTCTGTGGGGGAGGCTTCTTTATTTCTGTTCAAAAGCTCAAAAGTACATCGCAGTAGTGCCAATTATATACAAGAATGATCTTTTCATTTTCTTCCAGATCTCTAGAACCCAGTAAAGAAAATGGCACGCAAAACGGATGTTTGAAGCTCCCAGAAATGGCCCACAAGCGTCTGCTCCTCAATAGCTTCCCTGCATAAAAATGGCTTTGGCTTGGATTCCCTTCAGCATAACTCTTCTCTGACTATCCTCCATGGCCTCAAATAGGCCTGGTTTTTATAGATCTGAAGTTGGTTATCCATCCCCAACTTCCTCCCAAAATTTGGCCTCCAAAAATGCCCAATATCTCCCAAAAAATGGATAAAATCCATTAGTTATAGGCATAAAAATCATAAAAAATCCAAAAACTATATAAAAAACCCCATTTTAGATTTAATAATAGGCGATAAGCTCCCTTTGTCCGGCGTGAACCCCCTTGGCAAGGTCATATGGGGCCATGTGGCCGAGTGCTAGCCCCTCGGGCTATGCGCTAGCCCCTCCCACGCTCGCCAACTCCCGATCCTGTGGCATCGGCATAGGTCCACGGTTATCAACTTAACCTCCCGCGCCCTGTTCAGATTAAGGTCCGGGTCACATGGAACCGCCCGAGAACCAAGGGCTGGTCCCTATCTGCCAACTCCCACTGCGTTAAACCCCCCGCGCTCACAACCATATGGGGCGGTTACATGGTAATGTAATATACCGTGGGCTGGGGCTAAGCCCCAGCCCTTTCCACCTCCATTTAATACATTGTTTTAATTCAAATAATTTAATTGCTATATGACTATTAATCACCACCTATGGAGCAGGCGGTTAGCCTGGTCCTGACAATCCATAGCCTGGAGGAGGTCGGGGGTTTGACCCCGGTGGAGACCCCAAAATTTTATACAACCCGAGAGCCAACCACAGGGTGCCACGTGGCAACCCATAACTAGGCCACGTGGCACCTCTCCATTTGTCGAGAAAAATGCCACTTGTCAAGCGCTGATTCATCCACCTGCCTACCACGTACCCTGCCACCTGTCACTGTACCTACCCAGCCAGCCTGCTGACATCATCCATGCCACGTCAGCCTATGCCACGTGTCACCCTTACAGTAGTGACACGTGTCACCCTCTGACTGGTCCAACTGTATCTGTCGTATGCCCATCACCTACCATGTGTCATCACCAGAAGTTTCCATGTTAGTTGTACGGTCGTATGGCCTGTACAGTCAGCCTTCCATGTGGAACTGTACGGATTGTACGGACTGTACAGTCATCCACTTTTTTTTTGCCTGTTTGGGTTTTCGGACAGAACGCGGTATCTTTCGCATACGAATCCCGTTTGACGAAGTAAATATATGGCCGGAATCAGGAAGACGATCCAGACGCAATGGCATTGGTTTCGTCGAATTCTGAGCACTTTCATTTTTTAGCCTTTTTTAGCCCTGTCAGGCTTCTGGATCCGATTTTGGATCACTTACTATGCATGAGTGCAATTATCAATGCATTCTTATTCATTGCACCTTGTATTGAATTGCATAATTCTCTTTATCTCAGTGATGTATCTCACCATCCATAAGTTGGAATTATGGCCAATGTGTTGACACATTCTCCACACACTTCCTATTATCTTCCCAATTAATTGGATGCCTTTCTTTTCGACCCGAACACTACACCAAGAATATAATTTTGTGGTGTTTATTAGTGTTAGTAAAAAGGTTGTAGTCCAAGTTTTATTTAAAGGTAGGAAGTTTTTAGTACCTTTTTTGCTCATAACATTTCCACATCCATAACTTGCCATATCCAACCATGTCCTAGTCTCATACATGACTAGCTTACTGGCATTCATTCCTATAACAAGTTCTTATCTTTTAATTCTTTGGTTATCACCCCATAACCAAATTAACATGTCATTATACTATGTCATTGTGTGCATTCACAAGCTAAAAATATTTGAATTAATACAGGCCTCTAGCCTTTACCACATCTAGTGGTATGCATTCAATAATATAATTATGTGATTTTATAAAATAACTCTAGCTGAGGAAATTCTTACCTAAATTTCCTTTCAGCGATTATGAAAAAAGAGTAATAAAAACTCATACTTGCATGACTTCCATTAATAAATTTTATACTACCTGAATGTATGATGGCAGTAGAAGCTTTCATGCTTCTTTTATCAAGCTTATAACCAACACTTCAGCTCTATGTTGCTTCCTCCTTATGCAATAACATCACCAAAAAAACTTGCAAACATGCAAGCATTATTTCCTCTGGCTGACCCAACAAGCCGTAACATACTTTTTGCCACAGAAATTGCAGCAACTTCTTTCTCCCTACAAAACTTTTCCTTGTTGATCCCAGAAGTATGCAATTCTTCTTGAATTCCTAGATCTTCTTGTGCTCTCATTGTAGTCACTGTACATGACTATTTCTGCCATGAGCACTTTCAACATAGTGCCCCCACCTCTATTGGGTCTGTTGACCTCCCGGTCAATGGATTTTTCAATCTTCTAAGTCGAATTGACTCTTCGGGCTTGTGATTGAACCCAAAACAATTATACCCAGGCCACCTTCTCTCCTTTAGGTGCAGGTCTTGTGATACTCGTGCCCTCTGTCTGTGTACTTCTAAAATGTCGAGTTTTAGGTGCTAGATCCTTTTTCATTAGCCCCTTCCTTCATATCTCCCTAGGCTATGACCTCACAGAAATTTTTGATTGCGAGCATGGACAAGAGTGGTTTTAGGCCAACCCACTTTTCTCCCTACAATTCACCTCCAACTGCCACGTATATCTTTGTTAAAACCATGGTATAAATTATGGCCTGCTCTCTTATTGTTAACATCCGAGCAATTTTTGGCCCCATAATCCAACTCGATCGTTGATCTCCAATTCCTTGGCAATACCTCTTGATCAATAGTTGTTGTCTATTCTTTCCCTGCCTCTGGCAAACTGTCCAATCAACGACCTTTTTTCCTTTCATGCACGATCTCATATCTCTGCGATCTGTCGACACGTAGCTCCCTTCCAAATCAATGGCTATGATTGATTTTGGCCTTCTGGAATTCAAGAGTTTCAACTCTCAACTCTCTCTTCCTCCTTAGTAGCTATCTTTCGGAGTAGAAGATATGCTGACACCTATCACTTTAGATGTTCGGCTACGATTTTCTTCGTGAGTTGGACCTTTGGTATTTTTAGTTCTCAAACTCTCATTTCTTCCAGAGAGATTTCTCTGAAATGGCAAATCGCCTGCCATGGGTCCTCCTCAATCGATGGTTCTTCTCCTACTTCGAGACTTTAGCCTCCTCAACCAGATCGACGGTCCTTCAGCTCCTTCCTCAATCAATGATCGATATCTTCTCTGGGTCTTCAGACTTTTCCCCCCTCTTCTTTTCTGGAGTCTAGATCTGGCGCCCCGTGTCCTCCTTCACATCGACGGCTCTCATCATTTCGGGAATTTGTGAGTCCACTCTTCTATGCACCTTAAAAGGGTTAAGTCTTGTTCACTTTCCTTGGGATCCAACGATTGTTGGTCCTCGCACTTAGATGTGAAAGACATATATGATCTCCTCCTGTGTGTGTTCCTTCTGTTTGGACGTGAAATTCAATGACCATATCTCTTCCTCTACAGCTGAACTGAAGGTCGTTGTTGCTCCTCCTCCTTATCTTTTGATTTCTCCCGAAATGGGAAAATTTTCTAAGTGTCAAGGATTCGACCTTTGATCCTTCTATGAGTCCTTGACTTTGGGTCTCGTCTGCATTTCTAAAAATGCTATCCTTCCTAAGCTTCTGGACTTGGGATAAATCTGACTCTTGTGCACCCTTTGCACTATCTCCTATGAGCTTCTCAAACTTTCTCAGTCTCCCAAGGGATTCTACCCTTCTGCATCTTCCAAAAGACTTTCTTGTTCCCTCACGGCACATTCTACACTCGTCCTCCCGAGCTTTTGAACTTGAAACAAGTTCATCTCTACACACATTCATTGTGCTTTGAATAGCCTCCAGCTGGTTGTCGTTCAACACTTCATCCATGTGTTGTCCCGGTGCACTCCTTGCACAAGTATTCCTTCAGAGTGTTCAGAAACTCTGTGAGTGTCTCCTAAGTGCTCTATGAAAATTTGATTTGTTTCCAACACTCATTGAACTTTTCAAACACAACGTGTAGTCAACCAGTATTTGGCAGGCCATCATTCCTTAACAAATCCCACAACATTCATAAACCAATCCGATTTAAGAAATGTTCATATTTCATTTTCTTTCTGATCTCTTCTCTACTCTGTAATAATTTCTGGGCACTATCCCCTTTCTCTCAGTCCCTAATCCATGTGATCATGGGCCATGACCAAGCACTAGATCACTAGGTTCTTACTCGGGCCTTTGGCTTCAGAAGATTTCAACGCACCACACAAAAATCTCTCAAATTTCTAGATTACCTAACTTTTGAAGTAGGGAGCATCAATCGTCCACGTCTACTCAACATCAGACAGCTGAAACTTACTATGGAACCTTAGGTGTTTGATTTTTGGAACTTTGGGTCTTTGGGACTTCGGAGCTTCGGAGGATCTCACATCCACACCTTTGAACTGCTAATCTCTGAACATTCCCAATCACCTTTGGTGATGTCATTACGCCACATCACTTAACTTTTTCCAATTGTGGGGGCATGCAACGATGGTTTGGAGCAACCCGCCTTTCATCCCACAATTCTTTTGATGTCGACACGTAACCCCTCGATGAAATTACGGTTTGGATTGCGGGACCGCCTTGGATAACTAACTTTCGTGTAACTTGGGTCCCCGCAATGCCTTGTGGTCGTTGATCTTGATGTATCGTGATCAACGCCAATGTGGGTCCTATGACCTTTAACTTCGTTATGTAACTTTGGGTACCCCTAACCATGCTCATACAAATTGCCACATGGCAAAATACTAGCAGCTGACGTGTGGCCCAATCAAATGGGTGTCACGTGTCATGTTCCATATGGCATTTCAATCTTTCATGGGTTCAAAACCCACTATTACGTGTAACATGACCCATGTGTCCACGTCAATCCAAGTGATGTCATCATGACTCACTACTTCTGCTCTTTGGAGCTCTGGAATTTTGGGCTTCAGCAGCTTGTACCCTTCACCACAGCGTTTGACCTTTTACATTGGCTTGATCCAACAGTAGAGCTATTCTCCCCATATCTATGGTGTGGATCCACTTCCAGGACTTCGAGGCTTTTAGCCTTCATCCTTTCTCGTATTTTGCATCAATCATCACTGAAGTTACGAAGTCTAAAGGGCATCTAGGTTAACCCTTCTGTTCTTTCTCCAGATATGGTGGTCGTAAAGGTTTTCCTTTCCTTCCGAATAGATCTTACGATTTGCATTAATCTTCGGTCCAACATCACTTATGTCATGGTTTTACAATACCGATACTCCTCCTGAGCTTCATAACACGACCAAGGTAACCTCTTGGCACTCAGGAATGTTTCTGAGGTCCAAAATTGGTTCCTCTTAACACAATTTCCACTTGAAACCTTGGGTCCAATGACCACTTATCCAGCCCATCCAGGCTCAACATTGAAACCTTGGGTCAAAACTTGAGATTTTTCCATTTCAACAACAACTCCTTCTAAAACTCTTGCTTCAACTTCCACTAACTTGGCCCATCCAGTCTCAGTGTTGAAACCATTCTCTCATACCATATTGTAACATCCTCATCCCTCCAGAGACCAGGTAATGCTACCACGTGAAATATACACTTATATGATATATATGCATTTTAATGAATTTAAAACACATAACAAAATAAAGACAGAATTACTACTACCAATTCATAATCAATGGAACTAATCGTAATTCATATACACAATGAAATACATGATAACGTTCAAGCATTACAAAACATTCATAAAATACATAATTAAGCACAACAATGCTACTTATCTTTTATCTGGAGTAAATCCACCAGCTGTGTGCAGACCTTCCACGAACCTCCCAGCCTTAGACCGCGTTTCTCATCACTCTCAATAGTAGGTCACCCCCGAGTTGGGACTAAACTCCACTGGACAATGGAATTCTAGGCTTGGCAAGGACAACAAGAAAGTTTCACAAAGCAACAGGAATGATCTTTTATCCTAGGAGCCACTTACGCCCACAACCCACAGACCCTCATTCCCCACATGCCTGCTCCACCCCAGGAGGGTACACCTTCACTAATACAAGTCCATCGGCTAGCACACCTCCCTTACCTTGGGCTTCAGTAAAAATTTGGACCAGAAGTCTCAGAGTGCTATAGCTGCTTTGAGACTCCCTTCTAGGAGAACTCACTTCCCAGCAAACTCTCTCACCTAGGAAAGTTTCTCACGGGCCTGAAAACCTATCTCTTAAACCAATCTTTGACTCATCTATAGCCAGGTATGAGTGACAATAACAGCAATAGGGAAACGAGTATGGACACTCAAAACGGTAACAGTCAAACACTAATACATGTAAAGGCTCAGTAAGAAACAACCGACGGAAGCAAGCCACACTCAGTCAAGGAACTACGTGTCCGCAACAACCAATAGTTATGACATCATAGAGATCAGACAATTACAGGGTGCTCAGACTTCATAGGAGACATGGATCAGTCCCTCGGTTTTCACTAGTTTCTAGGTGACTAACCTTGAGAGAGTGCATACGCAAAGGTGAAGGATCTCAAAACTTGTCCAAACACAAGGATGGGAGTCACACAGAATGGGAAGCGAACCCCCAACACGATTTGACTCATGGGTTACTAGTTCTAGATATCCGTGATGGATTCCCCCGGTTCACGGTTAGACAGTGGATGGAGAATGGCAAGCCCACCCCCTAACAGGATGGATTTCCTAGCTATAACTGCATGCGCCCAGGTCGACACTTGTCTTCCTGCAGCCGCATGCATTCCACTTCGCACTCGTTCCCTTTCCAAGAACTTAGAACAACATCGTTCATGTCCACCTTAGCCTTTAGGAAATAATAATAATAAAATATTATTCCCTTAGAGGTAATCCCTCTAGCTTAGCCTCTAGGCCTAGACACTTAGCCCCCTCCCTTACCCTATCTAGTGGAGCTTAGTCCCCCATCACTCTTTCTTCGTGGTCTATCTACACACAATAATGTTTATATTTTTATTAATGATTTTGCATAATTACATATACAAAACATGCTCCTGGCCTTAGAATCTTAGACTCCTGGCCTAATCATCACATAATCCTCCTAGCTTATTATAACTCGGCTCATCAACCTAACAAAGATGTTTACAATTCATAATTACAACTGGGGCTCTACCGAGGCATATTACATTTGGCATTCTTGTTTATTGTAAAAAGGCCTTCAGAGCCTCATGGTAACCATCTTATTGTAAATGCAAGTAGTCGTCACATCTCTTCTCAGAGATAAGATGCCACCATTCTAGCGAGTCTTTCACTCTGTATTTTTACAGTCTATGTACATTTCTTTCATTAATAGAAATCATGTATTACTGTATATCTATGTTTGTGGTTGCATCTCTGATACAGTTATGTTATATTATTGAATATTTGTGATATCTCTGTGCATTTATTTATTATATATTCGCTCTAATTTCATGCCAAAAATAATATGGATCAACATCTCTGGACTCACCTCCTAGAGGATGGGAGCCTCCAAGAACTGCAATAAAAGGAAACCAACATCAACACAGCAATGGAAGAGGTGAAGCAGCGACAGAAAACAGTGTCACTATCGGAGAAGATCAAAATGGCCACCGAGCTAAAATCCCTGCAATTGGAAGAGAAAGCATTGCAAGCACAGAAGACAACAAGACAAGCGTTGTTGGATTCCTTGCAAGAAAAGGCACAGCAGCTGGTCATGGGGAGTGGCACAGCTAAGAAGAACAATGAGCAGATCGGATTCGAAGGCAGAGAGATACTACAGTCTCTTATCACAGAGCAGATGGTCACCGCTATGGCCGATAAGAGCATTCAGGCTCAGCAGCAGTGCCAGTGGATAACAGAGATGTATGACGCATTGCAGCAGGCAGTACCTGAGGTAGGAAGCAAGCTGCGATAGTGGAATAATTCAAGCACTGACTCAGGATGAGTCACGATATCAGTGTTGGGGGCCTATTGGGC
This sequence comes from Picea glauca, assembly GCA_000966675.3. Lineage (NCBI taxonomy): Eukaryota > Viridiplantae > Streptophyta > Pinopsida > Pinales > Pinaceae > Picea > Picea glauca. Next base: position 278,076 of record JZKD02S1926379.1, on the reverse strand, counting down.
ACATGCCCATTTTGGGAAAAAGGCACGACCTGGAGGAAACACAATTGGTAGAAAATCATGCAAGGTGTGCATGCAAGAAGAAGGGAAAGAAAGACAACTGGCAGGAAAAGCAGTGGACGAAAATGTGCATGCAAAGGAGAAAAGCATGCAAGGCAACCATGCAAGAAGACCTAACTAGGTTAGGGTTTTGGTAAGATAATGTAACAGTTTATGAGCCAAGAATAGATATAAATAGACACCTAGAAGGTCTAGGGTGGGTTTGGTGTCTTTGATGGTTGTTAGGAGTTACTCGTGTGAGATAGAGTAAGAGGTCTATAACCCAAATATGATATTATACCTTTTTGTAAGATGTTGAGTTATGGGAGGGAAAAGTGACTATACCTTGAGGGTTAGATCACATGTTGAGGATCCTGGTGCGATCTAATCAGCCTCGTAAAGGTCGAGGAGTCTTTTTTATGAATGTATGAACAAAGTTGAAGTGTGTGCGGTGCAATATATGAAAGAACCATAATAAAAGAGCCTTAGAGCCAAATATTTGTGGACGTATCCCAGGAGGGGGTGAACCATGGTAAATCATGTGTTGTGTGGAATGAGTATTGTTTATGTCTTTGTTGTCAATGGTTATGTATTAAATGAATTCTTTGATGAAGTAGTTAGATCTATTGATTTACATGCATGCATAAGGAACAACAAAATAACTAAGATCGATGAATGACAGAATATTTCTTTAATAACTAATTAGAACTCTCAGCATGTGACTAACAGACCTCCATTCAATCCTGGGCTGCAAGCACTTGAGTATTGCAGTCACCCATTAAGACTATCTCAGGTGAAACTACGCGGTGCACTCTGTGTACTATGTTTCCTTCTGGTTTACCAGGAGGGCCAATATTTTTAGAGGCTTTGTTGGATCCCTAGGAGACCTGAACCTGGGTCAATCATATTAAAGGTATAACTCAAAGAGAAACAAACCAACAATGGCTACCTCTTCATCTTCTCCCCATTTTATTTGTTTGGCTTCCTAAGCTACCTTCTAATCTTTGTTTTCCTCAACCTCGACAGTGAATTTTATTTTCCTCTCTTCTTTCATTGTTTCATCTGACTCAAGAGTTGAAATTGTAGTTGTAGTTGTTGTTGTCACTTCTTCTTATTCTTCTTCTTCTTCTTCTTCTTCTTCTTATTTCTTTCATGCCTCTTCTCTTTCCTTTTCCTCATCTGATATCTTTCCCAGAGGTTTTCTTTTTCGCCTTAAAATTACTTCATGATACATTTGGATGCCACAATGGATATCTTTTTCTTCCCACTTGGTTGATGTATACTCCCATATGTGCTTGTGTTTGGTGCAATACTCCTTGACTATGTTCTTCAAATCATGCCTTCATAATCTCTCTTCTCTGAAGCAAAATGATAACAATGTGTCCACCTTACATTAAGCATACTTAATGTCTTCGGAGGAGTATGATCTAACCCATAATGGTAAAGGGGGGAAAATGGCCTTCTTATATATGTAGAGTGTTGCTCTGACTCCATGGATCACAGTTTGATATGTGATTTCCTGCAATACTAACCTATAAGGGACAAACCTAGGGAGTATATGAGGAGCTTTGGTGGACCCATATATCCTTATATACGTTCCATACTCCAAGAGGTATCAGTCTCCTATTCTTCTCAATATTGTTTGGGCCTTGTCAGTCATGCAAGGCATATGCAAGTCAAAGATGAATTGGAACAAGGGTGTCGGGAAGTAATCATAAATTTTGTGATAGTCGATCTTATACGAATGCTACCAAATCACTTTGTAGTAGATGTGTATGGGAGGTTTGAATAGTTTTTGGGCCCAACCCATCTTTGGATATTAGTGGTAAACACACATCATGTCCAAAAAGTAGGAAGACATGTGGAAACTGGGAAACTCATTAGGGTGGTATCCTTGGACACTCTAAGAGATTCTTCCAAGGTTGTTGACACAATATCATCCCAATTGAAGGATGACCCAATGTTGGCACACTAGTGTACGAGGGGCACCGGAGATAATGTGACTTCAGACATGTCTTGTTCCCAATACAACCTACACAACATTTCCATAATGTATTGGTACGACGTCTTCAATGAGCTAGAGGGATATTCACCTGAGGGTCTAATTTTGAAGGTATTATCGAGATTGCACCAAAATTTGCACAAATCTTAAATACCTTGATCAAAAATTTCCTAATAAGTTCCTCGTTCAGTGGAAAATCTCCTTTCTCCAAATGATAGTATGAGGCCATGTTAGAAACTCGAAATGATGTTACGGGTTGTACTTTGGCAGTGAGGGTGTACCTATTGTCCAGGTCTACATGTCATACTATCCATGAGATTACATCCACACATGGAAAAATCATCGTGTGGGTTGCCACCCTATGTAACTTTGATTTCTAGATGTTCCTGAAGATTTTGAGTTCGTCTTCCTATTCTTGAGGGAAACTCTAGTTCTTAAACATTTGGAAGACTTCACCCCACTTAAATGAAGTCCCATTCTCTATAAATCATATGGTGTCATCATAGATTGGCCATGGGGTGTAAGTCTCTTCTTCTTGATGGCTTCTCTTGGACAGGCCTCTGTCATGGAGATTTCCTTGCATCTAGATTTTGGGTAGCATCAGGAGGTTAATGATAAACTCGTCAATACATATATGTATCGGTTTCTAAGGAGATACTTTTGCCAATATCGGGAGAAGATTCATCATTTGAAGAGGAGAGGATAATGGGAGACATGGTGAGATTTTTCTTGAGCTTTGTTTAAGTGTCAAATGGAGAAAGAGAGATTCGGCGTATCGGTGTCAATGACACAACTTCATCGGTATAAGAAAGTTAGTTCCATAGGTGATCGCATCAACTTCATCGGTATGAAAAGGTTAGTACTTGTATAGTTCTTGTGAGGTTCGGTGATACGAGAAGAGAGTATCGGTGGTGGTGTTGTGAAATTCGTCGATACGGTGAAAGGGAGAGCAAGTGTCGATAATTCCAACCCTACTGGAAAGCAAAGGCAGTATCGACAGGGTTCATCCAACATTGTCGATATGGAAACTTTAGTACCGATGTCGATGAAGCAAATCGCATTGGTATGGAAAGATAGCATCGATGTCGATGAAGGGAAGCTCGTCGGTATGGAAAAATACAAGTTGGAAAGGTGCATGTGAATATTGTCGATATGGCTCCATCCTTTGGAATTTGGATAAGTACAATACTAGGGCAGTGTGATGGCCAGAGTCTGGTCGGGTTTTATTCAAGTTCGTCGATAGGAGAGCATTCAGTTGTAGGGTTAGGGTGATGGTGCCTCCAAGGCATAAGGGCTTAGCGTTTTTTCTCGATGGCTCGAGCAAGAAGACAAAGTAGGGTCGATCGGGCGAAGGTAAGGTATGAAAATGAGTAGGCTTGGCGGTTTGGACTGGTCGACAATAGTTAGGTTAAACCTTCTAATAAGTCAAGCCATCAAGGGTTTTAGGATCCTCGAGGGGGAGGACCAATATTGTTGGGAAAGCCATGGTGCTAGGTAAAAGACATTAGGGCCCAGTTGTGGGGCAATCCTCCTGGTTGAGGATTGGTTGTCTTTTGGCTGAGTCCATTAAAAGGTTAGGGTTTCCAGATGTTGAATGCTTGGATAAAGGTAAAGGGAAGTGGGGTTCTCGATATAGTCACCTCGTAAGGTTCTAATAATAAGAAAACCTAACCAACATTAAAAATAGATAAGATATATGGCACTTTCTCTTGGGAAACCTTCGAGGCACTTCTTCTTATTTCAAAGATGGTATGAGAGGTAAATCTGTTGGTTGCATTTTTTGGCAATCTAACCTGACAAGGACATTGAATGAGGCTCAATAATATATACAAAGGCATACATCCCATGTACTTGACCCCATAAACTCCTGCTTGTAATTCACAACACTCAACCACTCAAACTAACCCACCGGGCTTATATATATGTGTGTGTGTGTTCACACTTACTAACACAATAATTGTTATTACTAACTAAGTACTCATTAATTACAATCATTTTTATTACTAAATCCAAGTGTTGCAATATACTTCTACGAGGATAGATGGTTGATTGTGGATTATTTAAAACTTAACTCTTATGAATTATAACATGTTTTCTTATCTTATTGTTTCTCACTTCATTCTCTAACTCTAATAAATTTCAATGACTTAATCACAATAATACATCATAAATGTTTTTTACATTAATTAATATATTTTACCTTATTTCCTTCTTAACTAATCCTTGATTTTATTCACTTATTGTAACATTATAAACCTCATTTCAATTCTATAAGATTTGCATTACTAATTACCTTTGCTAACGTTACACAAAATTACCTCTTAACTAATCATTAATTTTATTCACACTTAATGTGACATTATAAACCTCATTTCAATCCTACAAGGTTTGTATTACTATTTACCTTCGTTAACTTTACACACAATTATCTATATTTAAAATGTAATATTCTCAACAATAAATTCATTACTAATTATAACTACATTATTTTTAATCATCAAATGGCTCATAAAAATATATTTAATCTTGTGGTCATTTTTCCATTTAATATAACACACACTTAAACTCTATCCAACTAGTAGCTATAACTATCATTCCATGGATTGATTATGGACAATGAAATGCTTCAATATTCAATGGAGTTTCAAACATAGTCAATTTGGATTTTAGAAATGGCAAGTATACATTATAGAGATATGATTAATTATCTATCAACTTGAGAATCTATTGAATGTATACATTATTAATTGCTATCAAGTGATCAAGTAGCCTGTGGCTTCAAACGAAAATGCAGTGATCAAGTAGCCTATGGCTTCCAATCGAGAGTTAACAAATTCATACAACATGAGGGTCTCTGTAAATATTTTATCAACACATTATTAAAATATTTCCAATTCTAATTCTGTCTCTATATGCAATTTAATTGGAATATTTCTAATTCTAATTCTGTCTCTATATGCAATGTAATTGATTGATTTGATGAGGAATTGCATAATATATTTAACCAAAGATTTTTCTTTCCATATAAACATAACATAGAATGCATCTATAAGCATTATCGTTTTAGTTAAAAATAAGTGTGATATGATGGTATCAATTGAAAGAGTCGTAATACATAAATTTCCCAAAGAAAATAGACAATGTGCATTTTTTTTTATTAACTACCATAGTTGGAAATGTAAATTAGTTCGGATAATTCATACTATAGAATTTAATCTTTACTATTATACATAACCAATTATAAAAATAATGAAGAATGCATCTATTATAGCTATAGGTAAAATTATAACTTGGGAAAAATTACAGCTAGAATGGATGCTTTTCTTGGGAAAATAAATGATATATCAAGTTTATACTAAATAAAATTAAATTCATACTATGTTTATCTTTCATTTCTTAGATCTAGTAGCTTTAAATAGTTACCACCAAAATTAATAAAATTTTCATAATTAAATTAAATAAACAATAAAAAAATATACAAAATGATATTAAAATAGTTATTATTAATCGTCGAATTTGATTCTCGAACTTGAAATGTGAATTGATGTTGGTTGTGGAGTATGATTGTCTTCCTAATTCATATGCAGGTCAAGAAACTTTAGGATGCACAATTCTTGGTCAAAGAATTTTTTTTTAATGCAATTCAAATATTGTAATTCTATAGTCAATCTAAACCGTTTATTATAAATTCGTAGATCTGACGGTAGAAGTTATGTTGGGGTTTTTTCTCTAGAATAAGGGAATTGTATTGTGGCGGTAGTAGAATGTGAATATTGTATTTTGAGAGAGGAGACTCTAAGAATAATAAAGGAAGGACCTGACAATTTCTTTAATGGGTATAGCCCACATTGGGTGAACCACGTATATCTATGTCTCTATTGTATTGTGTATCTTCTATGTTTTATTTCCACATTTGTTTTATTTTATTGCTCTACGATCCTATTTTTCTAACAAATTGAGTCATTATGTCAACTTGACGATTGTCGAATGATCCACTAGTTAACCTCCCTACCAAATCCACTTGGTACTCTCCTTTCCAAAGACCTCCGAGTTGCAATGGGGTTGTATGGAAGAAATGCCTCACTAGCAATATGATTCAATAATGAAGTCATCAAGATTGATAATGATCCCCACTTCTCAACAAACTTAAATAGACCAAACGGTCAACCAATACCAATGAAAAATATTCTTAGCATTACAATATCCATCCAACATTATGGTGAAAAAAATATCTTTCTTTTAGCCTAAGCTCTCCTTTTATAGGTTCTATGGCTCATGCCACTTGTCCAACTCATGAAAAAATGTATTTTACAAAATTAGTGTTTACTTAATATGTACCCACCCATGTGTCACTCATATGCACAAGTGCACATGTAATTACCTATTTAAAATTATAAAATAATGAATTATCCTTACCCAAATACCACATTTTCAATTTTCACTCCTGCTTTCTTGATCTTCTCACCACTTCATATTTTATTGATTATGCATGGAAATTTACTAGTGTTATTTATTACTTCATTTTAAAATCCCTCAACCCGCTTTTATTTTCCCCGTACTTCAATTTGAATTTGAATTCTTGTTCATATTTCCTCTCAATTTAAGGGTACACTAGTAAGTAGTTTTATTAATTAATAATTTATTTATTTTCATTTAATGTATATTATCCTAATCATATTTATTCTTCTTAATAATTTTAATTAATTAAATTATCTCCCTTATTATGATATACTAGTTTATCTCATATATTTATTTATGCTACTATCATTTAATTTATTTTTCTCTATGGTAAATGTACATCTATATATTTTCTTTCTCAATTCAATAACCATGCATGTTAAAGTAATTCCTTTTTATACTTTTGAATTTAACTTTCTTTTTCACTATAAAATTAACTATTCATTAATGATACCAAGGGTCACATGTATCTCGTGCCCTTCAAGACTTACCTTGTTGTATTTTCAATGGTGCCAAGATTCCCATGCCCTTCACGTATCTAATTTTTCTTAGTGGGGAAATGGTGCAACATTTGCGACTCTATTAACTCATTTTTGTTTCCCTTTGTTGAAATACCAATGGTTATTGAAGAATAAGGTTACCACCTTATTTCGCACACCTCAACTAATCCTTGTAAGTGACCAATTCTATGGCCTACCCTCACAACAACATTTAACCTTAAAGTAAAATCATCCTTATCTTTTCAACTCGGGCCATAGAAATGAATGATAATATATAGGAATGTGAACATTGCTTTGTTTCTCCTGATGATACTCAATATGCTTCCACACAACACCATTACCGATATGTGGATTGATCGACAAACATATTCCCTATCCATGCACACGCTACAATTAATGCATCAATAATTTTCATATCCCAAATAAAATATAACAGAATCACATAAATTATATGATTCCCTAACTCAATCCAAAGTCCAATATCATGTTGATGCAATCTCACGTCAATACACACTTGTGGTTTCCTATCACACTAGGCAAACCATCAGTAGCATCTGCAAGTTAATGTATCCAACATTTTACTTTCACTTTATCCAATTCATATAAGGCAATACCATAAATTGCATCATATCAATGCACATTTAATGCATCTATGTTATCATATAAACTTTTAAATAAAACAATCCAATAACCATGATTTAAACACAATCAGATAATTAAAAGTTCATGTTCCATCATAATATTAGTGAAATAATTGGGTCATTTGTAAGCAAATTCCCAAACAATAATGTGTAATATAACATAGTTATTGACTTAATAAGAATTGTGACATCGAAGCGAGAACGTTGGCACAAAAAACCCATATTCTTGGGTGAAGAACAACAAAATCAACCACGGAATAAAAATGTGATGCTACCAGTAGCACCCTTTTTTTAGGGGGTGGTTAAAATTGTGACTTTCTTGAAAACACGGCCTTGAAAATCGATATCGTTGTATAAAACTGACCCTCAAATAAAAAAGTGTTGATTCTAGTAGCACCAATTTTTCTTGAAGTTAAAATTATGACCTAATTGAAATTGTGGCCTTGAATATTGGTACCATCATAAATAAAAATGTGAAAAATGGCTCGTAAATCAAAAAGTGGTATTACAAAAAAAATTATTTATCAATTATTTTTTATTTACATTAAAAAGTAACGAAATTGAAAAAAAAACTATGTAAACAAGTTTTTTTTAAATTAAGAAAATAGCACATATATTGAATTTGACTACAACTAATTCGGGTTTTTTCCACTTGGCTCTCTACAACTTTCTATCACCCTAGGCGAGGTAGGCCAAGGTTCCAAATGAAGAAGGGTCGTGAGGTGCCTCTTACAGCCAAGTCATGGTGCAGAAACATACAGGCGGGGGCTTCCGTCAGCCATTCTTTGAACCACCACCAGACCAGCTCTCGCAAATATTCTTCGAAGGCACAACTAAGGGAAAAGAAATGGAGATTGATATTGGACCAGTTCAAGCAAAGGAAGCATGTCCTTGGAAACTTGGGAAATGCATACCTCAGGCACTGTTAGCACCGAAATATGTGATCAGCATGCCCATAATCAAAGAACAGAAGCAATACATGAGGGATTATGCATTGGTGAGGAAATTTCTAGGCCTATGGCCCTCCGAACGCGAGCTCGTCAAATGGATACACCATTGGTAGAAACCCAAAGTACATTATGATCTACAGCTAGGATCGAAGGGATTCTTCACCATCATATTCCAAAACCTAGAAGATCGAAACCACATATTCGATGGGGGACCATACCTTTTCAACTCATTCGACCTCTTTCTGCATCTCTGGACAGAGAAGTTCAGCTCGAAAAAATAAGACTTTGCACATGCACTGGTATGGATCTTTCTATATTCCCTACCACGGGAGTTCTAGTTATAAGAGATCCTAGCGAGCATAGGAAATACCATTGGGTTTTATGTCAAATCCTCAAAGGCAACCAATCAGAGAAGGTACACCTTTTATGCTCGCATTTGTGTCTATCTCAATATCTAAAATACCCTCTGAGGCTCCATATCCTCCATATCCCTTGAATATCATGATCACAACTGGTCTCAAACCATTGACTATGAGCACATACCTTTTCGTTGTAGAAAATTCCACGAACATGGGCATCTTTTCAGATATTTCCCTATGATCACTATGAGCAAAGTCGATAACCTTGAAGAAAGTAAATCAAGAGACAAATTTACCCATGTGGCTGGAAGGCAACACCAAACCACCAGTAAAATGATTCAAACTACAAATAAGAAACCACCTTCCAACAAATCCTTTGATATCCTTCAGCAAATTTTAGAAGACATGGACGAACCGTGTTAGAAAAACAGGACCGCGAAGCAATAAAATAAAACAAATGCAGAAACAAAACACAAAAGATACACAATACAATAGAGACACAGATTTACGTGGTTCACCAAGTGTGGGCTATGTCCACCAGAGAAATTGTCAGGTCCTTCCTTTATTATTATCCAACAAATGAAGGGATACAACCCACAGCAAAACCTGTTGTAACTTCCTCTTCTTTCTCTCACAGTCTCCTCTCTCAAAATACAATACTCGCCATAATGCATAGCCGCAATACATTTCCCTCATAACAGAGGGTTTCCTTCTAG
>JZKD02S1926379.1:237376-257113 GCA_000966675.3 Picea glauca | reverse complement strand
TCAGAAAACAGTTTAACCACTTGAAGGAGATCATGGATTATTTTGAGAATGTAGTACCATTGTTCAATGGTCAGAATGGTTTAAAGTATGAGATTTGGAGTGGAAGGACGAAAGTATTTTTACAAGTACATGGGTATTATATTTGGTTATCAGTCGTTACAGGATATGATAGTTCAAAAAGGGCAAAGACTGAAACCAAGAAAAAATTGAAGAAGAATAACAAAATAGCAATGGATTTCATCTGGGAAGGATTACGTAATTCTCTAAGAGAAAAAGTTGGTAAATGTTCATCAGCCAAAGAACTTTGGGATAAGTTACATGATATATATTCTTCACCCATCACAGATTCAGAAAATGCCAAAGAAGATGCAGGTATAGATCAAAAAGAAATATGCTCACCATGTCAAACAGATTCAGAAGATGAAGAGTGCATAATCAACAAAGGTATGTTGTTTTGATTTAATTGTGAAAAATGCAGACATCTTGAAATAGAATGCCATGAGACAGAAAAACTAATTGAAAAGGAAGACAATTATGAAGAAGAATTGATCAGTGCTTTCGATTAAACTAAGAAAATAAAGAGAAGAAAACAAGTCACTCAAGAAGGAATTGATGAAACAAAAGGAAAGTGGCCACATTTTTTAAGAAGCCCAATAGGTCATCAAGAACTTAAGAACTCAACTAGAAGAAGCCAGAAATATCGAAGAAAATCTTAAAGATCAAAAATAGTATTTGAAAGCCAACATAGCAGCACAGAAGGAAGAAGTAGAAATGAGAGAGAAGATATTAACAAAACATCTCAAGGAAAGAACCAACGATATAAACTAGCTTGAGTCATAGTTTGGTCAAGAAGAGAAAGTACTTGAAGAAGAAATAATCACATTAAAAATTCAACTTGAAGAAGCGAAGAGAATAGAAGAATTCATGAAGTCTCATATATTAAATAAAGAAGAAGAGGTTGAGAAGCTTGAAGAAGAAGTTGTCATATTGAGAAATAAAATAGTCAAGCTCAACAAGAACATTGAAGAGACAGAAACATCCAGATCAATTATAGAGAATGAAGAGAAGCACTCTAGGTTGCTAGAAAAGAAGAATGAATAAAATAGAAAGAGTTATGTTGAAGTACTCAAAGGAAGGAATCATGGTTAATCATAATCTAAGAAAACTATTGAAGATACATCTTCAAGAAGACCATCCATGTTCAAGCCACAAAGAAGCTTCAATCATGATCATGATCAGTCAAGGAAGAAATTTAGAAGGACTACACCACAAAGAAGATCATTAACTTCCAGGTATGCAAATTTCTTTTATGGTCATTGTTTTTATTGTACTAATTTTGGACATAAGGTTGCAGATTGCAGGGATTATAAAAGAAATGTTCAAGCAAGAAGTGCCTATGTGGCCCCACGTAACATTGAATGTTACAAATGTCATAACTATGGACACATAGCTAGTGATTGTATAAGCATGATCGATGCTTCTATGAAGAGAACACTGATATCAAATATAAGAAAGTATGGATAAGAAAACACGAAGAACAAGTGAACAAAGACCAGGTCTCAAAGATCGCAAGATTGGCAATAAAATGAGATGAAGAAAATTCTACAGAGAAAAATAAAGACGGCAGATACAAAAAGGTTTGGAAAATAGCTAAAAGAAAAGAATGACAGGTAAATAAGGAACATGTTCAAGAGATTGTACTTTCAGGCATTGTAGTGAAAGATGAATCCACAGAAAGAAAGAAATAAGTCAGAGCTCAGAGAGATGATGAATCCACCAATGAATATGATGATGAATACACATCAGAGAAAGAATTGTTTTGAGCCATTTAGCTTAGAGACTCCCAGGTAGTATGAATATTAGACAGGGGGAGTCTATGCGATATATGTGACATACCAAAGAACCATCCTTCGAGAAGCTTGCAAAGTTTAAGTAAACAAATCTAGAGTAGTCAATTAGAAGAAGTATAGTTTGATAGATTAATCAGTTGTAGTAGTGAAGACTTCATGATAATATAGTGATAAATGAGTCAACATTATGGACAATTGTGCAGTAGAGTCTTGGACAGTATGGAAAAATATGGATTCATAAAAAAACTTAGCAGGTTTGGACAGATATATGATAGTGGATGAGAGAGTGGATTCATAGATTGGTTCAAAGAGTGGTTCAGAGAAAAAGGAAGCAATTAGAGAAATGCCCTAGATCACGAAACCAACCAACACCTTATGCAAGCATTGTCAACAAGAAAAGAAAACAAAGACCAAGTTCAAATCAAAGGAATATTCAACAACAAGACCATTAGAAATTGTGCATATTGATCTAGTTGGACCAACTACAACAAATGATTTCAAAGGAATAAGTCAAAATATTTTGAAAACTTCAAGGTCTACAAGTAAATGGTTGAAAATGAAATGGATTCAAAAATCAAATGTTTGAGATCTGATAATGGAAGAGAGTTCACTTCAAAGGAATTTATGGACTACTATAGAAGGCATGGAATCAAAAGGAAATTCTTCATTGCTAGGACACCTCAACATAATGGAGTTGTTGAAAGAAAGAACAGGACATTACAGGAAATGGCTCGAACAATGCTAATGGATTCCAAATTGACAGATATGTTTTTGGACACATGCAGTGCATACAGCAGTTCACATTCAAAACAAAGTAATGCTCATAAAAAAAAATGACAAAACTCCCTACGAGCTATGGAAAGGAAGACCAGCAAATGTGAAGCACTTCAGAGTATTTGGAAGCAAATGATACATCAAAAGAGAAGATGGAAGAATGAGAAAGTTTGACTCTAATGTGGACAAAGGAGTACTTGTTGGTTACTCAAGTACGAGGAAAGAATACAAGTGTTACAATCTGAGGTTGAACAAAGTTGTGGAAAGCATCAATGTAACAATTGCTTAAACATGTGGACGAGAATTAAAGGAAGAAGAAAATGAATCAATGGAACAGATTTATGAAGAAGAAACAAAAGATGAAGAAGAAGTAGAAGGGGGAGATGAAGAGGATCAAACAGAAGCAGAAGAGCAAATTCAGCAAGTGACTCCAAAGACACTTAGAAAACGAGTACAGAAGAATCAACCTTCAGATCATATTATCGAAAAAAAAAAAAAGATACAGGAGTTGAGACTAGAAGAAGAATCCATTCACCAGAACAAACGCACCTAGCACTCTTATCTACGATTGAACCAAGCAGTTTTGAAGAGGCCAACAAGGATGAATTATGGAATAAGGTCATGGATGAATAATTGGATCAAATAGAGAAGAATGACACTTGGGAATTGGTTCCAAGACCAAATAATAAGAATGTGATTGGCACAAAGTGGGTTTTCAAAAATAAATTGAATAAAGATGGACATGTTACAAGGAACAAAGCTAGATTGGTATGTAAAGGATACGCATAGGTTGAAGGAATCGAATTTGAAGAGACATTTTCCCCAATTGCTAGAATTGAAATAATCTGATTACTCTTGGCTTTTGCATGCTCCAATAATATTAAAGTGTATCAGATGGATGTGAAATCAACTTTTCTGAACAGGAAACTTAAAGAAGAAGTCTACATTGAACAACCAGAAGGATTTCAGTTGTTAGAGAACACAGATTATGTGTGTAAATTGAAGAAGGCCTTGTATGGTATAAAACAGGCTATTAGAGCATGGTACTCTAGACTGGATAAATATCTATAGCAGGCAAGTTTCAAAAAAGGAAGTGTGGACAGTAACCTCTACGTCAAGGTAACTCAAGATAGTATTTTATCAATTGAAGTTTATGTTGATGATATTATTTTTGGAAGTAATGATGACATGTTAAGCCAACAATTTTCAAAGGATATGCATAATGAATTTGAATTGTCATTACTCGGAGAACTATCCTTCTTTCTGGGTCTTTAGATATGTCAAAGCAACCAAGGAATTTTTATTTCTCAAACTAAGTATATCAGATAAATGATAAAGAAGTTTGGATTGGAATATTGCAAACCAATTACCACTCCTATGCAAACCAGTTGCAAGTTGAGAAAAGATGATGATTCAAAGTCTACAAACAAGAGGAAATATAGGTCAATGATTGGTAGCTTACTATATGTGACAACATCCAGACCAGATGTAGTGCAGGTAGTTGAATAGGTGACACGATTTCAAGCAACACCAAAGGAATCACATGTCTTAGCAGTGAAGAGGATTTTCATATATCTCAAAGGAACAAAAGAGTTTGGATTATGGTATTCAAAAGGAAAGGATTTATCACGTATTGCCTACATAGATGTAGATTGGGCAGGTTGCATTTATGACCGACGAAGCACCAGTGGAGCAGCGTTCTACTTGGGTGAGTGTTTAGTATCTTGGCTAAGAAAGAAACAATCATCAATATCTTTATCTACAGCCGAAGCAAAGTATATTGCAGCAGCAGGATGTTGTACACAGGTTCTATGGATGAAAAAAATTTTGACAGATATACAGGTTGAGTATGATGAGCCCATTCCAATCTATTGTGATAATACAAGTGCCATCGGTATCTCAAAGAACCCGTTGATGCACTCCAATACAAAGCACATTCCAATCAAGTATCATTTTCTACGAGAACATGTTGCAAAGAAGAACATCATAGTTGAATATGTGGGAACAAAAGAACAAGTGGATGACATCTTTACAAAACCACTTCCAAGGGAAGACTTTGAGTATCTTCGCTAGAGACTCGAAGTAATTTTTACTCCAAAATTAATGCTTTTGAATTCTTATCTTATATGTCTTATATTTACATGAGGAAGCAAAATAAAGAGGACAGATCAGGTTGGGAGATCAGTTTCAGGAAGAGTTCAGTCAGGGGAGTATCCCCAAGGACAGTTCAGTTAGGGGGAGCAGCTCTGAATGGAAATATACCTTTGCCATTGATGACAAAGGGGGGGAGATTTATCAGATGCAGGATAGAAATGCTTGGAGAAATAGCATAGAGGCATGGTTCCAGGGGGAGCGATGGTCACAGGGGGAGCATGAGTGATATGAATTCAGTATTGCATCAAAGTGTTATCATCAATGCCAAAGGGGGAGATTGTTGATTATTTGGATTGGTTGTCATTGATGTCAACCCTTGAAGAAAGTATGGTAGCAAATTTAGGTAGCACAAAGGTTTGGGTAATGGACCCAAGTTTGTTTGATGTATAACGGTATGAGTTTTAATATATTTGAAGGTAAGACTATTCTAGATGTATATTACATGTCATTCCATTTCTGGTGGTATGTGGAACGTCACATAAATCCTCACAGCTAGAGATTTATGGCCATGTGAAGTTGGAGAATGCTCATGAGTCATCTAGAAGCCCCAAAAGGTCAAAGTAGTCAAAGTGGTTGCAAAGAAGAAATTATTTTAATAATAAAGTGAAGTGATGAGTGTACTATAAGTCAAATTGGATACAAAAGAAATTATTTAAATAATAAAGTTAATGGAGAAATTACTAAGTGGACAAGTGGTTAGAAGTGGGTTAGCCCTAAAATAAGGAAAGTGGGTTAAGATGGTTAGACGGTAACCCCTTAAAGAATCTACATGAAAGTATAAATAAGAGGAAAGTGTCTCTCATTCAAATACACTTTAGTGTATTGAATATCTAAAAGTGACTGAGGTAACCAGAGGATATCTAAGGTGAATTTCAAAGGGAAGGTGAAGTAAAGAAGGTTGAAATTCAAGGGAAGATAAATTATTTTGATGATATTTTCTAAGGTATGTTATTTACAGGTCATCTCACCATTTTCGTAATAACTGTTTTTCTAGAATGCTTCAGACCGTGAAATCTTGAGGACCTTGAGGAAACATATCCAAGTAGTTGTGATAAAAATTTCATCTTGTGGGTCGTTGTGTTTTTGGAGTTACACTCCATGGAAAATAGGGTTTGTGGCTAGTCCTGAAACTAGTCTAAAACAGGTGTTTCAAGTAAAAACGTCATAACTTATTCATAACAGATCTAAATTCAGTAAAACCAAATGTATTGGTTAGATTATAGTTTTTAGTATTATGTTTACCATTTTTAGATCCATACAACAAATATTCTGTGTGGGGCATGCTCTACAATATTTCTCTCTAGAATGAGCCAAAATTCAACAAGGTATGCCATTTTTTCTATAACTCATTTTCTGAAAGGTTCCAAGTAGTGCAACCTGGAGGAATTGCATAAACGAAACTGAAGAAAATTGTGTAGTAATTTCATATCTTTATTAATTACAGATACATAGTTATGATTGTTTCAAGTTAGGGTTGTTGACTAATCCAAAATTAGTTATGTGAGACTAAAGTAAAGTTTGATGAAAATGCTAGTCTCTTGTTGTTAAAGTTAAAAAAGGTTTGTAGTTACGTGATCATATACACCAGGTTTATTACAGAGTTACAAATCAGATTTGGATGATGAAATTGATGAGGGCTTTTGGTTGAGGTACATGTTGGGTACATGGTTGAGATAAGTAGTTGATGAGTTGGCACATACATGAGGTGTATAGTTGATGATGTTGGTACATCTTGATGATTCATAGTTTATGTGAATTTTATGCATGATTGGTACATATTTGGTGCATGGTTGATGCACTCGTTGATGGTACAAGTTGAGGTACAGGTTGGTGCATGGTTGATGCACTTGTTTATGGTACAGGTTGTCTGGTTCAGGTTGATTGGTACAGATTTACAGCAGTATATCTCACAGTGATAGTGTGATAGTGGTTCCATCATTCTACTTATATTGCAGGGTTTTTGGACGGGGCAAGGATAGGTGGTTGTAGCCACCTTCTGGTTGTAGCCAAAGAACATAGGGGGTTGTAGCCTCCTTCTGGTTATAGCCAGATAATTGGGGAGTTGGAGCTTCCCTTAGGTTGTAGCCTGAGAAACTAGGGGGTTGGAGCCTCCTTCCAGTTGCAGGTGGAAAACAAAGGAAGTCAGTGCTTCCAATGAATTTAATTCTTAAATACATATAAGAAAAGGTGTTTTGTGGTTTTCTCCCACTTTGGGTTTCCACGTAAAAAAACGGGTGTACTATGTATGTGTATGATTGCTCATTTGTTCATTATTTATTTACTCTGCAACTATTGGATGATAATGCTACATTGATATAACACTTGCATTTTATGGTTAAAAAAGATTAAATTGCTCTATTACTAATTCACCCTCCCTCTCAGTAATCCAACAAAAATTTTATACATATAAACACTAATATAATTCACTGAACAATGAAATGTCAAAGTCAGATAATATTGATTTGTAATGTTTACCATTCTAATTCTAGGGTGGTAATGGAGAGGAACCCCACATTACTTTGGAGTTTGGACTCCATGTTCCACCCATTGCACATGGACAAGAGATTACATGTGGATTCCAACAATTAAAATGCTAAATAATTCATTATTACAATCATCACTATCTATAAGCATGAGAAAATAACTAGGCCTAGAAACCCAAAATCTCTATTTCCTTATTTTTTTTTATCACTTTGTATCCTTTTTAAATACATAAGAAACCCATCTAAAAATCATAGGTATTATGGCCAAGAAGAAGTTAGGTGGAAGATGTATATATCCTCTAGACAAAAATATGGAGTCAACAAAAACTAGATAGTAGATGCATATATTCTTCAACGACAACTATGTACTTAAGATAATCAAAACCATATTACTCAGACTCCATACTTGTTAATAACATCAACTGACATGGACAAATTGACAAAATGCTTAAGTATTCAAATGCAGAGCTCATTTGTGACAACTGAAACCATACCATGAACAAAATCCAAAGGATTGCATACATTTTCCAATCCTTGAAATGAATTTCTCCCTATATGTTATAAATGCAAGCAGAAATCATTCAAGGTTGGCATAGGTCACACCAAGGTGACCTTAATTGTTTCCCATGCAAGTGGAGATAACTAGGAAAAAACAAATTCAATAATGAAACTATGATTTAGTAATTTACAGCACTAAAAGAACCAAACGGGGGGGGATTCTACTAGGATTTTTTGTGGTGAAATAAATATGAAATGTGGCACAATAGATTTCTCCAACAGGTTACAAATAAAATTGCTTTCACAATTTCACTACTATGCATCCACAAAAAACAACATACCAATGATACCATAACATAAAAACCACACCAACAAAAAACCAATAATAGGGAGGCTAGGAGGCCTCGTAAGAATGTATGCAACAACTAATAACTAAAAAAAGGAATTGTGCTCAAAATTTGCACCACGTGTGGTTTTTTTTCCTTCACAAATTCAATTCACTATTTCAACAATTACTAGCCAGAGGTAGGAAAACAATTATAAGTCTTACCTTGTCTAAGTATTAAACACGAAGGACACAAATCTCATTTGAACCAACCACCTTGAACTAATTTTTTTTCTCCCATGACTACCAATCCTTTTACACCACTTCCCAACAGTTTTTTGCATGCCAATTTGGCATGCACATCAGCCATAAGGCTTCTATGCATGCCAATTTGGCATGCACAACAACCCTATGGTTGTTTTGCATGCCAATTTGACATGCAAAGAAACCCTATGGTTTTTTTGCATGCCAATTTGGCGTGCACAACAACCCTATGGCTCTTGTGCATTCTAGTTTGGCATGCACAGAAGCGACAGGGTTGTTGTGCATGCCAATTTGGCATGCACAGCAACAATTACTAACCAAAGGTAGGAAAACAATTAGAAGTATTACCTTGTCTAAGTATTAAATAAGGACACAAATATCCTTTGCACCAACCACCTTGAACTAATTTTGTTTCTCCCATGACTACCAATCCTTTTACACCACTTCCCAACAGTTCTAGGCATCAAGCTAAAATTTATTTCACAAGTTCACTACTATGCATCCAAAAAAAACAACATACCAATGATACCATAACATAAAACCCACACCAACAAAAAATCAATAATAGGGAGGCTAGGAGGCCTCGTAAGAATGTATGCAATAACCAATAACTAAGCAGAGGAATTGTGCTCAAAATTTGCGCCACATGTGGTTTTTTTTCCTTCACAAATTCGATTCATTGTTTCAACAATTACTAGCCAGAGATAGGAAAACAATTAGAATTCTTACCTTGTATAAGTATTAAATAATAAGGACACAAATCTCATTTTCACCAACCACCTTGAACTAATTGTGTTTCTCCCATGACTACTAATTCTTTTACACCACTTCCCAACAATTTTGTGCATTCCAATTTGGCATGCACAACAGCCATAGAATGAAGCACTATACTTATCATCTATCAACAATGTAAACTTTAAAAAAATTCATGATTCAGTTTATTTCCTATCAATAATGGGGAAAAAAAAACATGAGTTTTAGGATTTGTATTGTGTCCTTGTCAATATGGTGTTCACCATTTTTACTAATTATCATAGCCATTGATTACCAAACATATAATGAATTGAGGTTCTCAATAGCTAGAGAAAATGATGAGCCCCCAAAAATAAACTTTTCTAAAACAAGAAGATAATCATATCAATTATTCACCATTTTTACTAATTATCATAGCCATTGTTTACCAAAAAATATAATGAATTGAGGTTCTCAATAGCTAGAGAAAATGATTAGCCCCCCAAAAGAAACTTTTCTAAAACAAGAAAATAATCATATCAAGTAGCATTTTGAAACCCCAACATAATATCTAAGTATGATAAATCTTCGTTGAGATATATCTCTTCATACCTGGAATAAAAAAAAATCTCAAATTTTAAATTTAAAAATTTTAAATAAAATATATCTACAAATTTCAAATAAAATGTACGCATACAATTTTAGATAAATGAAACAAATTGTGATTAAAGAAAAATTGGCATACCAAAATTGTTGAAGTTTCATCTTCCAAAATCCATCTACTCCTTTTCTACCAATAATTTAAACACCATTGTAACAATAAAAAGAAAAACCAATAACACATATTATCATATACTTTATTTGCAAATATTTTAAAGATATTTAACTTTATTAAATAACAATGAGAAATAATAACATACCCAAGCATATCATCAAGATTAACATAACCATGTGAGCAAGAATAACATACCCAACCAAAGTTCCACAGATCTAAGATTATTGCTCTCTCTAAATATTATATTTTTTTGGCATTTTTTTTAAACGAAACTTGCATCACTTCCAAAATAGTTACTCTCCATATTAATCCATTCTTTGCATAAATATTTAATTTTATTTTATAACCAAATGTTATTTGAACATTGCCTACATGATCTAAACAAAGTAAGATCATATCTAACCAATTTTTAAAGAGAAAATTTGTGTGCTTGGTAACCAATTTTAGTGTTTAGAGTTAGATAATATCCTGAAAATAAATTCACTTATGAATGCAAAAAGTTCACAAATATCCATATTAATCCACTCTTAAAGAAAAATACGTATCTCCTCTTCTGCAGTGGAATAGATGTTCTCATATAACCAAATGTCCTTTCAAATTAAAGGACTCACAAATATCCATATTAAGTCATTCTTCCAAGAAAATACTTATATCTATGAAAGTTCACAAATCTCAATATTAAAATTCATTCTTTCAAGAAAATATGCATCTCCTCTTACTGCGGTGGAATAGATGTTCTCATATAATCTTTCACGTAATTGCAGAAAAGATAAATCTTCACATATATTAAGTCATTCTTCAAAAACCATTAAAATCTTTCATCTTTCTACATGTGATGTATTCATATTACATATAATCAAATGCTCTTTGAAATGTGTCTTTATCATGATCTAAACATAAGTGAGATCATGCACTTACATATCTTATTTGTAAATCTACAAATGTTGGTTTGTGGTTAGTAAGCAATTATTTAAGAGTTTGACAATACCCCGAGAAGGAATTCATTTCGTTGTATGCAGAAAACACAAATCTCCATATTATGCCATTCTCGGACAAGAAGGCAAGGAATGCAATCAAAGAAAATTTAGAATCTTCCCCTTTTATGATGTGGGATAAAGTATATTCTCAAATAATCAAATTCTCAAGTTCAAAATTGTCTGCATCATGATCTAAAGTTTAAACATATAAATAAGATCATGAATAAAATCATGTAATCATATTTTTAAATCTAGAATAGTTCGGGTTGAATCATGATCTAATCTTAAATAAGATCAGTATTCAAGTGAATTTAGAATCTTCCCTCTTTTTGATGTGGGAGACCTATATTTTGTTCTAATATAATTAAATGTTAGATTTCAGAATTAGGTATGCATCATGATCTAAACATAAATAAGATTGAATGTACCATTTTAAACAATGATAATCTTATATAGGAGTTCTATATATTTCAAAATGATTGATCGAAGCGTTGAGAAGTTATATAGACACTAGTTGATTAACCCTTCTATGAATAGGAAATGATTAATTAAAAAGTTGATCAAACATAAATTTGAAAAAAAGTAAAAAACAAATATGCATATTCAACACAAATAAGATTGAACACTTATATATAAAAGGCCCAGCATAAAAACAAACTAAAATTCACTAATGTGCAATGTACATACATTTAATTAAGCATCATCATGAATAGACACATCCTTCTCGAGTATGGATGCATCATCCTCAATCCCAATCTCTCGCACTCTCTTCTCCACATTGCCCTATAACACATTTCAAATTTGTACATTTGAAAATTAAATTTAAAAGATGTTAACACATTAAATTGTAATTTTAAATTTCGAAACATGTAATACATGTGATGTGCCAACCTGAATATCATCAACCACACCAGAGAATGGAATTCCCATGGTCGGTTGAGTCATAGTCTTACTCACCATACCCTAAGATTCAATAAATTATATATTGTTTAAGACATTTTTCTTTTAAATTAATAATTTAAATGACATTGCAATTTTCATATATAACTAAATGTATTTTCAACATGCAATGATACCTATGAACTCCCACTCTCTTCAAACTCTCCTAATGAGAATTGGGACAATCCTGCCCAAGTAGTGGGAGACGGAATAGGAATCTATGTTTACATTAATACAAAAACACAAATTTCATGTATGTTGATTATTCAACAAGTTTTGAAGATTGAACAACTAAAGTGGATATTTTTAAGCACATACATGATTCAACACTTACAAATTTAAACTCAATGAATCAAGTGCCCTATTTACTGAAGATTCATTTAACAAATGATCAAACTACAATGAATGACGATAACAACCCAATTATTTTTAAAGATACAATGATATGTATCTAGATCTAGAACTACAAGAAAACTATCCTCAAATGCATGAAAATTTTACTAACTGTAACACATACCATTCTGGTGTTTGGTTCATCATTTTGAATTAACTCCTTCAAACCATTACAGCAACATTTTGCATACTCCCATATATCCTCTATGGACATGGAATCTATCTCATCATTTGTTTTGTAAACAAAATTGACTCGAGAATTGGCCTCCGCTCTCTAACGGTTCAAAACAACATCAACACCGTAAAAAAATCATTTTAAATTTTCTCTGATTGCATTCCTGACCTCCTTGCCAACATCTGATGTAGCTCACATCTCTAAATGTGAGACAAATTCCCCTGTTGGAAGAGATACCAAAGGTCGCGGAGGCCTCTGCAATGTTGCATTTTGATATGCCACTTTTCGATCATATATTCGTCCTTTACCAGCCCCATAATAACTAGAAGGTAGGTTGGTATAATCAGGGTGCATGCCCATGAAAAAATTTGCATAAAAGAGTCTAGAAAAGTGATTTGGAACCTCATCATTCCATGGAAACTTCTCATACGCTGCCAAAAATATATTATAAAGGTGGCTTGTTATGTTGGGGTGCTTAAAATATTGCACCTTCAACATCTTTCGCTTTGGCCCCTCTTTGAAATTGAACATAGAAATTGCATCTTCTTTTGAAACTCTACTTTTTAAAACTTCTCATTTATTGGGGCCCATCACCTGCAACTTTCGTCTCCTCATCAAATCGATAAAACTATCAGTCGTTGGCCCCATCTTTTGATATGCATCCATAAAGTTCTGCAATGAATGAAAAACAATCATCAAGATTTTCTTACTCTCTCGAGGGAGATCCAAACACCTTAAATCATTTTGCAGCCCACTTTTAACACATGAGCATCATTCAAGGGCCATTGCTTTAGTATACCCTTCCCAAAGAAGCTCATCACCAACATCTAAGGGATAGGTGGATGTTGGTGTGTAATCTTATGTTTCTTGATAATGCCCCCTGAATCCACCTTCACCCTCTTCAGCAACATTCGAATCTTCATGATAACCACTCTCTCTTTCATTATCTTCTCATGCATTCAACTCATCCTCTACACATACACATTTGAAACTAATTACAACATTTAACAAAAACAAAAAACATAAAAAATAAAAAAACATATATATATATATAACTTAAGCATAAATACACAAAAAAAAAATTAAAAAAAATTACCAAACATATTTTCTTGTCATGATGTATTCCCTACATTCTCCAGTGTTGGAGTATTAATGAGCAGCCTCTCTAATAAAGTTGCATCCATAGCACTATTCTGAGCACATTCTCTGGATGATCTATTCACGAATTCATTTGATAATCTCCTCCTCTTACTAGATTTCCTTTGGTCACTACTAGTTTCCCCTCCCAAGCTTCCATGCCTTGTTGAGATATGGGTCTTCAACGTCCTCAGAGTCTCGGTCAAATAATGGGTTCCTCTTCCTCCTTCATTGGATATCCTAGAGCGTTTGCGAGACATTTTTGGAGACTCTTGTTTAGACATCTCGTCTCGATAGACATCCTTTAAAAATCCATGAATATGAAAGTTCATAAGTGTTAGAAACATAAAATGGAAATATAATTTATAAAACAACTTGAAGGAATTTAAGCATTTATAACAAATTCAAAGCATCGAAGACATATATTGAAAAAACTAACAACTATATTTTTTACTATGATGTTATATATAATGAACATGAAAACATTTAAATATAAAAAATAAAAAAAATGTAACATGTAGAAGATAGTCTATATCTATGTGTAAATTGTAGAAGGTAATTTATAAGATAATCTATGTGCAAATTGTAGAAGGTAATTTATAATTGTGTAACATGTAGAAGGTAATTTTTTTTATAATGTTTATTAAAGAGTTATTTAAATTACTTAAGATTCCTACGAAAGTGAACTTGTTGTGGTATATCTTGGATAAGGAGACTCATCCTTAGTGTACTACCAAAGCATAGGAAAATGCTTGTGTCCCACTCTTCAAGAATAATCAATAAAATATAGTATGAGACTAGGGATGGAGGGAAATAATCAGTAAAAACTAATATGTTTTGTACTCGTTATTCCCTGACCTAGGGAACAATTGTTGCCATGACCATCAAATTCCTAAACATATGGTTCTAAGCCAAGGTTCTAAACCTAGATGGCAATGCAATATGAAGGAAAGCGAATTCAACTAGTACCTTATAGAATATTAATATATAGGATATATGAACTTGCAAATTACTACAACTTTAATAAATGCATCTAATAAAATTGAAACAAGGAAAAATAACATTAAATTTCTTTATTGGTATCAGTGTCATCTTTTTCTTTGGGCGTGGCTAGGCCTTGACTTGACTTGGCACTCGTTTCAATAATTATTTTGTTATATGATTTTGGGTTATAATGTTAATTATGTTGTTTTGTAAAAAATACTACAAACCTATAAGATTTAATAGGGAATATCAATAGGGTTCATAGTAGCTTAGATTAGTATGGGATTTATTAGGAAGATACAAGATAAGCAGAGTAATCAAGGGGCTTAAGTAGAAGGGTTAGAGTGACTATAATGCTTAGTAAGATGTTTATGTAATGAATACATATTGTAATTAGTGATGTATTCCACATAAGTTGAGCTATGTAATAGAACAGTAATACATATATGATTATTATGAAAACACTTATACACCTATCCAAGAAGTAGAGAGTAATAGTGAAACCAATGTATTGTATAGAATGTTGTGCAAGTAATCACAATCATACTCTTATTTATGAGAGGTTTACAACTATCTAGTATTCCCTTTTATATGATTAGTATCAGTATTGATTGGCTATTTCTGTAATAAGTAAGCATAACAACAGTGATTACTAATTAATATGGTATAACAAGCACGCTATACTTATACTAGTAATAACATTGAAACTTTTACTCTATGTATGGAATATAGGAACATTTATAACAAGATCCAATTTTGTGAGAATTTGTTGAGCCTCATACAGCCCACTTAAATCATATAATATTCTAAATTTTGTAATGTACTTAATTAATAAGAATGGTGTCTTTAGTTGACTCTCGTGCCATAGGATATGATCAATAGAAAGTTTAATATTTAAGGGTTGATTGATAGAAGTTAAACTTTTCTTGTTTTTGATTAGCGAGTGGGATGTTAGTCTTTATAACCTGTACATATTGATCTTGGATTGTGTGAAGCAATGCAAGTTACCCTCTCAAAAAACCCGGCATTTGACCAATCCATACAATTCATATCTGCTGAGTAGAGTCATATCTTTGGTAAATTTCAATTCATTTATAGCCATACCTTTGGACTAAACCTTGAAAGGATTGTTTTATTTGTAGATTTACTTATTTATCTTTTCCATTTGTGGAATAATTACATATCGATTTTATTTGTTTTATTTGAAGTTGAAAATCCACTCATTACCGTTTTTAATATTAAATAAATTTGACATTTATATTTCACTAGCATCACATTATATAACAACAATGGTCATTATTTTATTTCTTTCTTGTATTCTATTCCATTTCTTCACGATGATGCAAATTGGCATGCACAGCACTATTTTACAATGAGGCAACTTGTCTAACCTTATTCAACCTATATGGTTTCACAATGCTTGTTTCCTGTACCTGCGATGCTTATACCCATATCAAATCAGTGTAATGATAGACTCCATGTTTACAGAGGTTGAAGTTGTATTAAGCAATGGGATTCGATCTATGCTTGAGTATGTCTAATATGTTGCTTACACCTTACTTACTATGGAGGGATTTTCATAACCCTCTTTTCAAAGACGAAGAAGATGATGATGTCAATTCAGATCGATAGCCAGCACTACAACAACGTAATGATCCAGCCCCAGATTCAAGTACAGATAAATATCAGCTTCCTCTTTCCAAGCCAATCATCAAACCTTGGGAAGAAATCAGGCACAACAAGCACAAAATCAATATTGGATATGAAAAGGATTTCACCTTTCATAATCTATATTAAACCAAACCAATTCAGTTCCAAAGTGTTGGATTGCTTCAAGAAATTTTAGATTCACCTGCTTCAGTTCAAGAGCAGATTCCAATATGCCAACATTGTCATGGAGTTGACCACATGGAAGATCAGTGTTTTGATCTTCATCCTTGCGAGCATTGTGGATAACACGATCATCCTTTAGATAGGTGTTTTAAACGCAAGACAATTGCAGGAGTAAAGAACCACTATGGGTGGATTCCTTCTTGGAAATTGTCATCAATAGTCAAGAAAATATGTCAATCATACCGATGAATCCACTCTCAATTATTGACAGATCTTGCAATGGACAGATTGTTCATCTTCTCACCCTGTCCCTGACAAGGGGGAACAACATCAATGATTGACGGTTAATTTTCTAGTTTTGAATCCCTATCAATCGAGCAGCAACAAGCGAGCATGACAAAAGAGCATGATTGGTTTGTGGTTTTCCTTAAACCTCCACTTGGTATAAGACTTCCAGCTTCTTCTACATCATAGTTTATGGTCATATTTAAAACAGCATCGAGAGCACTTCCAATTAGCATAAGACATCAACTTTCATCTTATAGCTAACTTAGGAAATGTTATGGGAACCATTGAGCCTAGAGCAGGGTTCCAGAGTTTGTGGTCATCCTTAAACCACCAAATTGGTTTGTGGTCTTCCTTAAACCACCATCATCATTCAATTTGTGGTCATCCCAAAACCACCGGATTCAGATATCACATTCATCCATCAACAATTGCACACTTCCATACTTCAACTACCCACTTTCATATATCAGCTCTCACCTTGGACTCATATACACCCCTTCGGATTAAGGGGGGGAATGTTGGAAACATAATCCGTTAGGGTTACGAACTTAACTGAATATGAAGAGTCAAGTGATTGTAATGGACGTCAGGAGTCCAAGAGACGTATTAGAATATGAATCCAAATGTCAACACCAATGTATTTATATTTGTATCATATTGATTAATATACGCACCACACGCTTATCTAAATCGTGTCTAATACGAATATTTATACATTAGTTACAATTTTTTGTAATGAAAAAATATCATCATTTGCATACAAAATTTTATAAATTTAAAATTAAAATAAAATGTTATTATTAAAAAAATTGATATTGTTATTTATTTATTTTAAAAAGTAAAAACATATATTTAAAAAATTTATTTGAAATTTTTATTTTATTTAATTGTGAATTTACGTTATATTTTAAATAAAAGAATTTTTTTTTAATTTTTATTTAACTAAATTAAATAACTATATAAATAAAAGGAAAGAACGAATTTTACATCTATGTAAGCTTGATCCTAAGAAGTTTTGGAGGCAAATTTTAATTCGCAATACTAAAGAAAATAATATGATTCCCTTAAGGGACCAGAATTCCTACCTTAAAAGTCTTTACGAGTTCCCTAATTCCATGGACATCATTCTTGTTGTTCCTACAGAGGATGAAGTTTTTTATTTGAATGACATAGAGTTTGGGGTTAAGAAGCTTGCAAATGGGAAATCTAAGGATATTGAAGGCTACCAAGCTGAAACTTTTAAAATCGGAGGGCATATCTTCATCCCTCACATACACAAGCTCTTCAATTTAGTAGTCAAACAGGGCTTCCCTAAACCATGGACACAAAGCCTCATTTTACCAATCTTTAAAAATGGGGATAGAAACATTCCCTGTAATTATAGGACCATTATGATTAGTCTGATTTTAGCCAAGCTACACAAAATTATTTTGGAAAAGAAGATTACTCTATGGCTAGAAAGTCACGGTAAAAGAGCTAAAGGTCGGGTTATATTTAGAAGATATCATTCAATTGTGGACCATATTATTACCCTTAGTATGATTGCAGAGGAGTTCCGCAATTTTAAAACCAACCTTTTGTGTTGTTTTGTTGACTTTAGAAAAGCTTTTGACACATTACCCAGGAAAAACCTTTGGGATAGGTTGGAAGAGATAAAAATGCCTTTCAACTTGAGGGTTGTTGAAATAAGGTTGTATGAGAATGTTATTTCCAATTTTTATAACATTGAGGGCTAGTCGAAAGAAATTAAGTGCAATATTGGAGTCAAGCAAGGTTGGCTCTTGTCCCCTACCCTTTTTGGCACATACATTGACAGGTTAGAAGATTGTTTGGAAGAAGCAAATTGTGTCGGCCCAACTCTCACTGGTATAGTCATCAATCTTATTCTTTATGTTGATGATATTTTTCTTATCATGAGGATTCTCCACGATCTTGGAAAGAAACTAAGAATCCTCATGGTTTTTTTCTCCAATATGGGTATTGATTGTTAATACTTACAAAACAAAAGTCATGATCATTAAATCCAATAAGATCACATATGATACTTCTATATATGACAACAACAACTTGTAGGAAGTGACTTCATACAAATATCTTGGAATCGATATTCACCACAAGCTCAACTAGAACTATAGGATTGAGAAAAGGATAATTGGAGGATGGAAATATTATTATGGGCTTGAAAAAAATTATAAATCAGTCGATCTTTGGATATGGGATAACAAAAAACTCATCT
Organism: Picea glauca; assembly: GCA_000966675.3. Classification (NCBI taxonomy): domain Eukaryota; kingdom Viridiplantae; phylum Streptophyta; class Pinopsida; order Pinales; family Pinaceae; genus Picea; species Picea glauca. The sequence goes on along the minus strand of JZKD02S1926379.1, from coordinate 238,296 downwards.
TTGAGACTCTTGTTACTCATATTATTCTATATGGATGCAAAGTTTGGGGATGCAGTATCTCTAGAGAGTCATGCAGAAAGATAGAGAAGATCCAAAAGAATTGTATAACCTATAATATCAAAAATAAAGGAAATGCGCTATATCTTATCCTCCTCTTAGAGGCAAGCCTTTCCCCCATTGAGAGAATAGCTATGACTAGACACATATTGTATTAGAACAAGTTAAACAACATGGAAGACAATAGGTTTCCTAAAAAAAAATCAAACTCCAACTAAAATCACCTTTGACTTAAGCGAGTATGGCATAAATATGCTCAATCTTGGCTAATCCATTAGGGAATAACAGAAGAATCATTTGGAAGAATAAGGATATTATTAAAAATATTATTAAATCAAAATTTAAGGAAAAAATATGGTGTGATAAAGAGTTAGAGGAACAAAAAATTAAGGTATTATAAGGAGGTAATAAACCCTAATCTAGAAGATAAAAAATATTACTATATTTTGATAAGTGTAAAGAAAAAAATAAGTATTGCTAAAATAATAACAAATTCTCATGAGCTCCATAGTGAAATTGGGCATTGGTCAATTCTTACAATGCCCTAGGATGAAAGAGTGTGTCACCTGTGTGACACTAAGAGGGTTGAATATGAAAAACACTTTCTCTTAGGTTGTCCAACCTATACCCACATTAGATCTCAATTTAAAAATATTTGTCACTCTACCAACCTTCCTAACCTTTTAACTCAACAAAACTATGGTGATCTTGGAAAGCTTCTCTTAATGCTTTTTTAGCACAGAAACAAAATTCTAAAGAATTGTAAGTAATCCCTTACCTTTTTAAAGTTCAATAGACCAATTCGATCTCATTGGATGTTAATCATCATCATCGACAATTACATTTAAAAACCAATCAAATTC
>JZKD02S1926379.1:224037-237326 GCA_000966675.3 Picea glauca | reverse complement strand
TATCTTGGAATATTCTTTTAATATTTTCCATTATCACTCAGTATGTTGAGGGACTTAGTAAACTATCTTGGAAATATTTGTTTTAATATTTTCCATTATCATTTATTATGTTATGTTTTTTTGTTGTTACTGAGTCTACACTTAAGGCTATAAAGTTAAGTGTAGAGTCTAAGCATCTAAAAAGAGTGAAAGAAAAGGAAGGGGAAGAAACAACTTGGGGGGGTGAATCTATGGCCGATATCTGAGTTGTCTTTGTCTAGCTTCCAAATATTCTTGAATGTTAATATCTCGCTCGATGGCGGCCCATGAACGTTCGATCTCTGTCCAAGTGGTGGTGGTCTTGAGTATGGTATGGAAAAGATTTAAAGCGATGTTGGTTTGATTCGATAGACCGGGTTCGATGTTGGGTTGTCTTATGACGGGTACAGTCATGGGGAGAACATAGCTTTAAAAGAAGGGGGATGCTTTAAAGTGCTTATCTACACTTTAGATTATATAGGGAAAATTCAATGAAGCCAATCGAAGGGTTTAACGAAATCTAAGGCCGTTTTCCGTAACTGAGTTTAAAATCTTGAAACTGAGTGTGAAAACATAGAGCTGTCAACAATGTGGGGCATCAATTTCTAAGGAATCCCACACTGTGGCAGAAGAAGAAAAGACAGGAATACCTTGATGAAATCATATAATGTAGAGATCTAAATAATTCACAGGTCTTGTACTCGCTAGTAGTCAATACAGAGGAAAAACTGTAAATAACTAGATACCTAGAACCTAATCGCCACAGTAGAAGTTATACTAAATTGCAGCTAAAACATTCATCAAAGACATATATGAAAAAATGACATGAAGCATGGAATACAGAGGAAAAACACATAACTCAATCTTGACGAAATATGGAGTCTTTAATTCGCTTTGTATTAATCCTGGCTTAAAAGAACTTTCTCTATTACAATCTACCATTGTCAAAAAGCCTTTTCTATTACAATCTTTCTTCTATTTAAATAAATTTCTGAACCACTAGAATTTTGATCGTTCTAGAAAATTGTCAGTTACAAATGGAAAATTGGAGCGTTTCATCTCCTCCTCTTTGCCTTCCCTAGTAAGGGCAAAGCACCTTCCTTTCCCTGCCCTTTGGGCTCTATAAATAGAATAGGTTGACATCTGTCATTATTTAGCACCATAAACCTGCCCCTTCGCTTGCTCAATGAAAATGACGCACCTCTCCACCAATTGGGCTATCAACCTGGAAGGCTCTACTTGGTTGCTTGCTTCAAAGGTGTAACAACTCTTCGCCAGTTGTGGAAAACTTTTTCCTATTTGTCGGTCCTCCGTGATGATGGAGCATAATTGTAAACTTGGTTGTACTAGCCATTTGTCCACTTGGGCCATATCAACCTAGCTTATCTGGGATATCTCCACTTGTTCCTTCTCCATGTTTTCTTTGATGTCCAACAGATGTTTAGCTATATTGATTTTTCCCAGCATCCCAGCACTGCTTTCCTTATGAAGGTCTAGCAATATTTTACTTATCAAAGAGAACGTTTCCTCACAAGAATTCTTCACTTCATTATCTCTCTCTTTGCTTTCTGATATATTCCGCTCCCAGACCTTCAGCAGGATATTTCCTCTAGTTTGTTCTGCAATGAATAATTTGGAGTTGTCGACCATCTCTATCTTCACTGTAGCTATAACAGCGTCTTGGAAAGCGACCCATGCTGCATCGGCTTCTCTTTCTCTCAAAGAAATATTTTCTAATACTTAATCTATCATCTGGAAATGGTTTTGAATGGTTCCTACTTTTACAAGTAGGTTTTGTTGAGCGAAATACCTTATGTCGGATTTCGACGACCTGGGATCTGAACACTTTTATGTCTAAAACCTGGTTCTTGGCCACATCCAATTTCGATTGCAACTCTATAATTTATTGCCCCTGTTGGCTTGCATGTGTTTGGCTGATTTGCACCAACTAGAGCACCTGCTCAAGGTCGGATCTAATTTTTTCGATCACCTACAGATCGGATATTGGGGCTTGCTCAAGGCTTTTTCTCACCTCATCCTTGGCATTTGCTTCAGCAGTAGCCACTTTAGCTTCCAATTTACTGATCAGGAGGTTCTTTCGTTTCAAATGGGACTTCAAAGTCCCAACTGAGTACTGATTTGTTGTAGCATAAGCCCCTGGTGTCCCATCTATCTCCTCTGCGAATTCTTCCTCTTTCGCAGCCTTCCCATCTGTCATGATTTTAAATTTTTTAGCCATTATGCCCTCTTTTTGATATAATTCTTGCCTCACCCCGACCTTTCTTTTTTTGTCAAAGAAAAATCCGTTAGGAGGTAGCTCCTCTACAGAAATGGGTGTCAATTCTTCATTAAAAATCCACTCCGCATCGGGATTCCCCTTTATGAACTGTAAGGGTGTGATAATAGCAATTGGACTACCGATTTCCTTGGATGGTTGTTTCGGGGTGACCTCTGTGACTGGCTTGTTTGATGTGAGCGACAGTGAGTCGCCCGATCCCTGTGAGGGTATCTCTGCTTGGCCTTTGGCCTGCTTGCCTGGCATACCCTTTTCGGGGTTTCCTTCCTGCTTGTGGGGGACTTTGGCTCCTTGCTCTGAGGTTCCAGCCTCCCCTATTTTCACTTGGTTCTTCTCCCCGCTAGGACTCAAGTCCTTTGCACCTTTGGCTTCCATCTTCTTTGTAACTGGAAGCTTTGGGGCTTCACCCTGTAAAATCTGGGGGAGAAAACTTCATCAGTACTCCTGGAATTTCAAAAATTTGGCCATATCTCCGAGTGGCAAGGATTGAATCTGAATTAGGACTCCAGAGAAGGACCTCGCACCCTAGAATATTTCATCATGAGGGGAATCCTCGTGTTCATATCTCTTTAGGCTGCAACTCACCAGGTGATTTCTCACAACCTTACTAGGGTTGTACTTCTTGAACTCAATATCCACTAGCTTCATTTCTTCTAAAGTCATAGCCTCGACCTTGGCGTGGCCAAAATCTAACAAGGAATATGCACCAATATGAATAAGGAAGGGCGGCCATACCATTTTTTATACTCCTTTGATCTCTTTGCTTATTCCACCGATCACAGTCTATCTGGCAATATCACGACAAAATAGCTTATATGGAAGGAATAGCAGGAGAGCATGTGAAGGGACAGAGGTGTCGAAAACCCTGATATAGGAAAATTCTACCTCTAGATACCAATCTTCCACGCTGCTTAGGTTTTTCGCGATGCTATCTGACATCCTGGGAGGCGGATGGCCAAAGATGGCGACATGCAATGGCACCATTACCCAGTTGAAGATCTTGTAGGTGAATTCTTTGGCCTTATCCTCCCAAAGCTTCGAGTGGTAGACATGAATAGTCTCTTTATTAGATGGAGCCCAGATCCAATTCATTAGTAGGAAGGGTGTCATGAAGCAGATGGCATCCATGATGTAAGCAGACATGAAGAACGAAGTTGCTTTCTTACTCACCCTATGTGCTCGATATTCAGTAATTCGACTGGTCAGACTGTCGGACAACAGTTTCGCCTAGTTGAAGGAGAAACCCTCAGTGATTGTATGAATGAGTGGCACCCATGGGAGGAAAAAATGGGTAGTGTCTTCCTTCCCATACAACCTGCAAGTCATCATCGCTATGTAATTGAACTATGGTTCTAAGGAAGAGATTGAATATATCCCATTGGTGTCAGCCCTGAATTTCACGGGGTGTGAGACCCAATATTTGATCAGATCAGACAAAAATTTTGCATATTGCTCACACTCCTTCTTCTTGAAACCTTCTAGGAATTCAGCATTGTGAGTAAGTTTCGACATGGGTGACAGTTTATACATTGCCCGCAAATGTTCTAGCCTGAAGGTACCAATCGTCACCTTCTGTTCACTGATAATCATCTTGGTCGGGATGTCCACATGGTCCAGCGCCCACCTGATCATATCACAATAGGGAAGAATCTAGGGCCTCGCTGCTATTTTGTGCATCTCTACTTGAGCGACGATTTTGTATTTGGTTGATAAATCATCCTTCTCGTTGTAACTAGAATCATCTGAACAATTTATTGACTCAGATTGCAGGATGTTGGAAACGTATGACCATGTCTTGATAGAATTAATACTTTGGGGCGAGGTATTGGAAACAATGTCTAAACCCTGACCTAAAGTCTCAACAGCTGACTTGGGCATTTTTCGTGGAGCCATGATAGTGAAACCTGCAACTGGACCACCTGTCGAAAAGACTTGAAAATTAAAAACAACGGTTAACCTGGTAAAATAGCTCTGTGCACAAATAGAAATGAGAACTAAAATAATGAAAGAAAAACTCTCTATCTTGGTCATTTAAACCCCTGGTGTCCTTGCGAATAGAACATTCAAATCACTTAATAGAAAGATTTAGAAGTAAAAACGAGATACTACTATCTGTCGCCTCGCTGCAGTTCAAAAAAATGCCATAAATTTTTTATGAGTCATAACACGAACAAACGCAAAAACATTTAAAACTTACTCCGTAGACGGTGCGTGTTAAAGGTTGCTTAATGCGTCAATTAATCCAATTTAGCTCCTTTAATTAAGTGTTTTTTAGTCTTTAATACCCCCTTTTCAGCGTTCTCCATATCGAAAGATTTCACTCCTAGCCTTTGAGCCCCCAAAACCCGAAATCGCGATGATGCGATTTAGTTAATTATTTGTGATCTGACTTAAGCTCTTAATTAATCCACACTTAATTAATGAATATCGTGACTTCACGACTCGGAGCTACGAAGGTATTTCTTTTTGGGAGAGTGATCGTTGAGTCGTGAAATCCCGACAGTGCTTAACTAAGGTTTTAAATGATTTACTCCTAACACTAACCTGGGTAAACTTTAAAGCCGTTATCGCCACTTCGCGTGTTGGGATACTAAGGACAGTGGGAAATGTCATGAAATAAGCGAACTCCCGAAACTAGCTTTCTAGGCTTAAATATAACATGTCACTTATTTAGAAGAAGAAGGCTCCAACATAGACTCCAACTAGGGATCTCGTCTCCTCGCAGGACGAGAAGAACAGTAGACCGAGTGCATGTATGGGTAAATGGAGTCATCAATTCGCTTCTGAGAAACTGGTTGGGAAAGAGGATACAGAGAGAACCTTGAGGTTCCAAATTGAATTCTGGAAAGATTTCAAACCCGAAACGCTTTCTAAGCTCAGTTGCAGTCCACAGTAACTTTCCCTTCCTCGACACTAAAATCAGGTCTGCTTAAGGCGGTCCAAACAAATCTTAGGAAATTCAACAAGTCCTGTGGGTTTTGGCTTGCATCAAAACGAAGTATAATTCATGCTTTTGATCAGGGAGACTTGCAACGAACCTGAGGGGTAGATCCAGTTTTGAGAAAGCTAATTACCAGAGCATAGTATGATTTATGTATGACAGCCTTACAGATATCGTTAGACATTGCTTCACTGCCAGCGAGCCTGTTCAGTACCCCGGTGAAGTTATCTGGTCCCCTTTATTGAAATTTCTTTCACCACTTCAAAGGGTAATTATGCATTTAAATGTTGAGATGAGAGCAATCAATTATGAATTTCCTTTCATCATCTCTTTGGACTAGATGGGGGCAATCAATTATGAATTTCCTTTCACCATCTGTCTTATATTTTATTTTTTGGAAACTGAAGTGGGGGCAATCAAATTGTATAAGTAATACCAGGGGTGATATCTGTGTAAAATTCCCAACAGAGGCCTGTCAACTTGCTTTAAGTGCTCTGGGCCAACTTTCTCTTAACCTTCACAATGCCCTAGCTCGCAGGAAAAAAAAGGGGGGAAATTCATTTCCAGGGGCCTTCTTTTGAGCAAGACTTAACCATTTGAAAATTGTTGAAAGACTTAAGAGAGTTAAGGTCCACCCATGCATGGCCTTGTTCAGCAGGGGACCGAGAATCTGTGAAGACCAGTTTACTTCCGGAGATGCTTGCCAGTTTCCCAAATCGAAGCGTAAACTCTTTTCCTATGTGGATGGTATGGGCAAGTGTCAGAGCTTAAGGAGAAAGGGCCAAGGGTGAAAAGGGGAAAGTGAGTAGGCCATGGGCCCCCAAAAAACCAGATGTTATCATGCAATCTCGACTCAGGTGAACACATCATACTTTTGAGACTACTACAGCATTTAATTGATATTCATTTGAAAACCCAAATACTCTGGAAATTCATCTCTTTGCCTTACCACTTCATCTTCTTCTTGAAAAAACATTCTTTATCACCTGTTTCGGGTGGGTCAATTTTCAGATACCTGACCATCCCTTTCTCCTTTTGCAGTTTGGGTTGTAATTCGGAGGCCCATATGAAACAACACGAAGAGTATCAGGTCTTCAGGATTTAAGGGATTCTGGGTGTCAAAAATTATGTCTCTACTTCTAGGAAATCAACAACCTATTTTATTCAAGATGAAAGCGAACTTACCGAAAAAATTTATGAAAAGAAAAGAGAAAACAAACCGGTATATACAATGGAGGTTTGGAACTGATTTATTGCATATAGTGCTTTAAATAATGCCCGTTGACAGGGGCACTAAGAGTCACACCATCCAAATTCTCTAACAGAAATGAATTCTTCCCTTTATAAGCTAAGACTTTGAACGGTCCGTACCGGATATGATCAAATTTACCATGTCTTTCTGAATCTTCCCTCCTGGCATCCCATTTCAAAACCAAATCATTGGGGATGAAATCCTTGTTTTTGGCTTTACGATCGAACAATGCTTTCATGTTGTTCTGGTATTTTTGCATCCTTGTGTCTACCTCGATCCTGTGTTGTTGGACCTCGATCAGCTGATTTATTCTTCTAATGATGTGGTTTGTCTCTTCTCTCTCATCTTGCCAGAGCTTCATTACAGGGAGTGCCAAATTTATAGGTAAAACCACATCAGTCCCGTACACCATTTGAAAAGGGGAAGTACCAATGGATTTCTTCGTACCTATCCGATTTGCCCATAAGGCGTATTTTAAGTGTACATGCCAAGATCTTTTGTTTTCGCTCAGTACCTTCTTAATTATGGTAATCAAGCTCTTATTTGATTATTTGTCTAACCCATTACCTTGAGGGTAATATGTTGTGGAGTGGCCCAATATGATGCTATATTTTTGGAAAAAGCTAACCCTTGCCATAGACTTGAATGCTTGGGCATTATCTGTTACTATCTTTCGGGGACAACCAAATCTAGACAGTATGCTCTCTTCCAGGAAATCTATCACCACTGAATCGGTCGCCTTCCTAGTCAGAATAGCCTCCACCCATTTGGTGAAATAATTTGTGGTGGTGAGGATCCATTTGTGTTGAGCGTTGGAATGTGGGTTGATTTTGCCTATAAAATCTAACCCTCATTGTTGAAAAGGGGCTTCAGTTTTGACAAGAACCAGAGGTAATGTTGGGAGATTTTGTTTTCCAGCGAACAACTGGCAAGGGTTACAGGCTCTGAATTTGACTTTTACATCCGAAAAAAGTTTAGGCCAATAATATCCTACCCTCAGGATTTTATAAGAAGTTGCCCTCCAAGCATGATGCCCCCACACACCCCTTCATGGAATTCATTTATGACCACCTCTGTTTCTGATTCTACCAAACAAACCAATAGGAAGCCTAAGGATTCCTTCCAGTATAGATGACTTTTGGATATACAATACTTCACTGCATGCAGTTTCAGTGTCCTGGCTTTGGCTAGAGGCAGATCGCTAGGGCATTTCAGGGTCAATAGGTAGGACACTATATCTTTATAACAATCTGAAAGGGAAAACTTATCTTCGATTCTGAAGATAGCTATTTGGACGTTGGGCTCATTTACGTCCCCGTGTCCTTCGTATCTCTGCAGGTTATTTATTCTGAGTGCTCTGAAATTTGATTCTGCCAAGAGCTTAGCCAGACCTTGTCGTTTTACTAGTTTCGTCGGTTTTACCTCTAGGTCGAACTCTTGAATTTTAGAAAACCACTGACCCCTTTTTCCATCACTGTCATCCTGAACCAATATATCCTTCACAGAACTGGTGGGAACTTATGCGATTACCTTGGAGTGAAGCACATAAGTTCTAAAAGCCTTCAAAGCCTTAACCATAGCGTACGCTTGTTTCTCTATTATATCGTATCTCAGTTCAGCATCTCTGAGAATTTTACTAAAAAAGGCTATTGGTTGCTCGAAACCCTCTTCATTCTTCTGGAGAAGTACTACCACCACTGTGTGTTCAGAGGCGAACGATAAAATCAGGAAATCCTTTAGGTAATCAGGGCTTGCCAGTACGGGCGCTTCGTTGATAACTTTCTTGATGTGTGCAAACGACACTTTAGCCTCTGTCGTCCATTTCACTTCGTTGTTCTTCTTTAGCATACCTGTGATCAATTTCACGATTTCAGCAAAGTTTGGGATAAATCTTCTCAAAAAGTTTATTTTTCCTAAAAAATGATTGAATCTCCTTTATATTTCTAGGAATATTTATGGTGTCTATAGCTTCCACCCTTTTAGGGTCGATTTTAATTCTGTCCCGAGACACAATGTGGCCCAAGAGTTTACCTTCTTGCATTGCAAAGTGAGACTTCTTGGGGTTCAAAGACAAACCAAATTTTTGGCATTTGTCAAACGTTTGCTTCAGGTGCAGCAGATGGTCTTCGTCGGATTTGGAGAAGATAGTCAGGTCGTCGAGGTAGATAACCACGAATTTATCCTTTTCACCAATGAAGGCGATGTCCATAGCATGCTGGAAGGTAGCACATATGTTCATCAGACAAAAAGGCATTTTGTCATACATAAATGTGCCCCAAGGGGTGGTGAAAGCTATTTTTTCTTTATCATGCTCGTTGACGGCAATTTGATTATAACTAGAAAACCCATCGATCATCGACATCCTATTTGCTCCGACTACTTTTTCCAAAACGTGATCCATTTTGGGTAGAGGATAGTTATCTTTGAGGGAGGACTTATTTAGATTTCTAAAGTCTACGCACAGCCTAATCTCCCCGCTTTTCTTCCTAACCGAGACTAAGTTCGCCACCCAGTCAGAGTACCTGAGAGGTACAATAATTTTTGCGTCTAACATCTTTTTCACTTCTCTTTCGACCACAGGGAGTAAACTGGGGTTGATTTGTCTGAGCTTCTATCTGAAGGGTTTAACACCAGGTTTCAAAGGTATCTTGTGCTCGATCACAGAGGTATCATAGATTATGAGCTCATCGTAAGACCATGAAAATACATCTTTATACCACCCGAGTAAGTCCTTATACTTGCTTTTTATCTCAGAAGGAAGGTACTTTGATAACTTCACTATTCTAGGCTCTTTGGTGGTTCCCACGTCACAGTCTTCGACCTCCTCTGGTTGGGGCTGCAAGGTGGACTTCAGAGGCATGTCGTTTTGATCAAACAACCTTTATAGAGGTATCAATCCCTTAGGGATCTGATTACTTTTTAACACTAGCAGGCGATGATTTTCAATTTTCTCTCGGAACTCTTGAGGCTCCTCCCCTTCCTGCATAATCCAGGTATGATCGTTTTGGTTTTCCTGGTCAATGTGGGTTTCGGGGAAATCACCCACCATTTTCAGGAACTTCCCGGTCTATTTGTCATGTTCGAAGACCTGCCAGTGTTGTATTTTGTTTGGTATGGATGGTTTGTGCCTTGCCTCTATGTGGTATTTTAATTTGAAAGTGGTAGGGGGTGCGAAAGTCGAAGCTCCTTTGGCCAGTGAATCGGCTTGTTGGTTTTCGGCTCGTGGGATGAAATGAACCTTTACCGATGAAAAGAAGTTTTCCATTAGATCCCAAGCACAATTTCTGTAGGACCTCAGTCTTGGGTGCTTGGCCTGATATTTCCGATTTACCTGCTTCACAATTAGTTCAGCATCTCCATAGACCTCTAAGTTCCTTATGTTCATCTTCTTTGCAGCTTCCAGACCCAGGACAAGAGCTTCATAGTCGCAAATGTTGTTTGTGCAGTCTACGTCCCACTGTAGCCTGTAAGAGAAGGGAACGACGAATTCATTTTCAGTTGCTACGAAAAGCACCCCCGCACCTGCCCCTTCGCACGACGAAGCACCATCAAAGAACATTTTCCAAATTCTAGTGTTGTACACATTTTTAGTTGTTTTTTTGGTTTTGATTTCATCAATGTCACTTTCTTTTGTACAATTATCTTCAGTATTGTCAAAGGACAAAATACAATTTCCTAGGTCTTGATCGGTGATGTAAACAGGGTAGTTGTTAGGATTATGTGGATCACTTACCGTATATGCCAACCTTGTTTCCCTGTATAACCATGTGAACTGTCCACCAAAAATAGGGACTATGGCATAGGTCATATCCAGCTGAAGGGATCCCTCGAGCTTGGCTCCCCAAGATCTAGATAATAGTAAACCATACTTCGGGTGTATATCAGTGACAACTACGTCCATTAGGACATTTTTCACTGGAATCTAGGCGAGGGTGACTACTAAATCTTTGATCATGCCCATGCACTTAACTCTCCTTGAATCAAACGAGTAAAGATCTCCATAGGGTTTGGTGATTTCAAGGCCTAGTCTATCCATAATAGATTTGGGCATTACGTTATGAGAGGCCCCAGAGTCCAGCATGCAATTATGCAATAGTCGTTCGTGCACCTTCAAGGTAATATAGAAAGGGGTGACGGTATCTCTGGCACCTTCAAAATGTGGACCAAAAGTGATATTAGGTTGTCATCTTCAAGATTTATTACGTCGAACTGACTCTCCAGATCTGAAAAAATTATCATCTTGGTTATTTGTTTTTGGTACACAGGATTCTTCGCCAACTCAACCAAAGTTATGGGTATCTTTATCTTTTTTATCTCGCTTTCTAGGCAGAAAACTCCCGCGGTTTTATCTGTTTCCTTAGTCGAAACCTCAGACTCCTTCCTATCCATTTTATTTAGTAGCACTGTTTTAATTTCAGTGTTTCTGGTTTCGGGTGTCCGCGTTTCAGTTGCCTTATTTTTTCTCGCTTGGGCTTCGGCCCCTTTTACATTGGTATTCTGCGAATCTACCCCTATGTTATTTTGCATCTCGATCTCTTTCTGGACAGGATCGTATATTTCACCCCTAGGCAAAATTTTCTTGGGTTGCGCAATCGACACAGGTTTGTTTCTGGGCCTCAGATTGTACTTGTGTTGGAGTTTGGCCATTATGGTGTCAGCCATTCCTTGATAAGCGAAATCATCAGCGCCATTTTTGTCTTTGAACGATGATTGTTCTGTGTTCAGGAACTTTTCATAATCTTCTTTGGTCAAGTGAGGTTGTACACAGTCGTCGCCTAAGTTGTTTACGTCTTCTTCCAAGTCTTCGAACTCTTGCATATCATTTCCCCCTATAAATTTTTCATTTTTCAGAGGTGCTTGGATCTTTTGGTCTTCATTTTTAATTTGTCTTGGTTGGAACTGAGGATTGGGATTTCTCCTGAATTCTCTCTTAATGAATTGATCATATTTGGATTGATCTAGCTCCATTCTCAAGATTTTGTTTGATATTTATTTTGTTATCCTAGCCATGTCATCCATTTTGTCATATGAGGATATTCCAGATCCAAAGGGACCTGCTTTTTCTCTGAGACGTCTAGTTTCCTTGTTTCCTGTCTCAATTTTCATTTTTAATTTACCCGAAGCCATCATGTTTGACTCAATTTCCACAACGTCATCCTGCATTCGGGTTAGGTCAGCCCCTCTCCTTTCTCTTAATAGTAGAGCGAAATTGGGTTCAAAAGATCCTACGAAAGTTACTTGGCAGCAGTTTGAGACAGTTTAACTTCAACAGGGATCTTATTATACAACGTGTTAAACCTTTTTATAAATTCCATAACAATTTCAGATCCCTTTTTCTTTAAAAACCCAAACTCAGTCAAATAGTATAAATGATCCTTTCTTTCGCCCCATTGTTTGAGAAAGAGGTATTCTAGCACATCGTAGGATATGATTGAACCTGGGGGCAAGCTCTGAAACCAAGTTCTTACCTATCCTTCGAAGGTTTGGACAAACAATCGGGAATACACGTCCTCATGCTCGAGACCTAGAATATCAGCGAATTGATCAAAAAAATTGATATGCTCGGTTGCAGTGAGATCCCCTTCTCCTGTGAACTTGGGTAAGTTTTTCATATAGTTTTCAAGTAAATCATGGAGAGGTACGGGAAGGACCAAGGGGGCGTATCTAGCGGCTACTTTGGTGAAAACCCTGGGAGGCAGTTGCTAGCCTTGACCTCCTATTCCCCCTGCTCCTCCTCCGACGACGGCCATGGATAACCTAGGAGAGGAAATCGATGCATTATAAAGAGGGTTGGCGAACATGTAAAGCGACTCTCTGGCTTCCTCGGGGTGGAAAAGTGATCAATCAAGAAACTTTTTACCATGGGAGGTGAAAGATGAAAAAGGAGAAGAACGTATACGTGGACTCGACTCCTCCGACTTGCAGGATATGTAAATGGGAGAACCCACCGATGTCGAATCCGTGTACGTGGAAACTTCTTTCGGGCCTTGAGTGGCGGAGGGGTTTATATTGAGAGTCGATGGGATATCGATAGGGATGAGCTTTGAGGCAGGCGTCTCACCACTCGTAACGTAAGAGTTAGTCGAAGAGATCTCAGTTTTGACGGCATTGTCCGATATTTTCTTGAGAGGAAGTTCTCACGAGGATGAAGGTTCAAAAGAGGTCTTATCTTCAGACTGATTGAACTTGGGTTGATATGCAACCACGTTTTGTTTAAAAATACCTCTTGGTCTTAGTATTTTTTCAGGGTCGGAAAATGGCATTGTCTATTTGGCATCTGGGTTTTGTCTGGTGTTCTTCCGAAAGGATGCCAGCTTACTTAAGAGTGGAGTCGCCAAGTGAATGGTGAAGGTTTATCCTTAACAAGGTGTTCGCTCTTTGTTCACTATCAAAAAATAAAACTCGAAAATGTCGTTTTCTCAGGGGAAAGTGACTACGATTCTATGTCCCTGGCAATTGCGCCAGAAAGATGTTGTTCCTGAGTCTACACTTAAGGCTATAAAGTGTAGAATCTAAGAATCTAAAAAGAGTTGAAGAAAAGGAAGGGGAAGAAACAACTTGGGGGGGTGAAGCTATGGTCGATCTCTGAGTTGTCTTTGTCTAGCTTCCAAATCTTCTTGAATGATGATATCCCGCTCGATGGTGACCCATGAACATTCGAGCTCTATCCATGTTAAGGTCCTAACCTGCACATGGGTAGATTAATGTATTCGGATGTAATAAAGGTCAATATTAATAAGACCTTTCAATAAAAGAGAATTAGGCGGATGTAAGAAGACCTA
>JZKD02S1926379.1:152490-162490 GCA_000966675.3 Picea glauca | reverse complement strand
ATATTGTCGGTGCTCTCCCCACTAACAAAGTGCACTTGTGCTCCAAAACATAACACCTCAATGCTTCTAATAACCATTATTAATATAAATTACTTGAATATAAATATTTAATTTATAAGAAATCAAATGCATAGCGGTGCTCCCCAATAACAAAGCGCCCCGGTGCTCCCCCAATAGCAAGGTACACTGATGCTTCCCCAATAACAAAGAGCACCGACACCCCCCCAATAACAAAATGCATTGGTGTGCCCCCAATAAAAAAGCACATCTGTGCACCCTCAATAACAAAGCATATTGGTGCTCATATAACAAATGCACCGGAAAATCAATTTTTAAACCAAAAAAATTAATTTAAAAACCATAAACTTTCCATGGTGTGCTTAGAAACCAATATAGCCCCCGTGTGATCCAATAAAAAAAATGCACCGACTCATATTGTTGTTAGGCGCACCGTTAAAGGGTAAAATTAAAAAAAATACCAAATCGAATCAATGTGCCAAAACATACAACAGAAAAATGACCGAGAATTTTATAATTTCAAAATGTATGTGTTTATAAATGAAAACAATAATCATTATTTCATTATTTTTCCAAAATTTAGAGGGGAGACTTGTGCAATAGAGATTTACAAGCAAAGTCTTTGGAGTGGGAAGCTTTTTTTAAAGAGCCAAATTTACATACAGAGGAGAAACTTTAGCTATGTTATTTTATGGTGATATTGGAAAGCTTATCTTAATGTTTTTTTAGCATAGAAACAAAATTCTAAAAAATGACAAGTAATCACTTACCCTCTTTAGGTTCAATAAATCAATTTAGTGTTAGTGGATCTTCTTCTTCTTCTTCTAAGCTTATCTTATTGTTTTTTGAGCATAGAAACAAAATTCTAAAAAATGGCAAGTAATCACTTACCCTCTTTAGGTTCAATAAACCAATTTAGTGTTAGTGGATCTTTTTCTTCTTCTTCTTCTTCATCATCATCATCATCATCATTATCATCATCAATTTTATTTATTTTGAAGATTTTACAATATCCAGTTTTTTTAAGAAACAAAATTCCATAAAAAGTAAAAGTTAAATAAAATAATAAACTTTAAAAAAATTCTACCGAATTTGGAAAATACGTTCCACTGAACTAATATAAATTCTAATAATTGGCCATGAACATTGAATGTGCCGAATGAGAGTGGGACAGTTTAAATTACTAAGGTAGGTTTATGTGGACTAGAAATTTGGATAACAGATAATGGAGTTTGTATGGAAGAGACAGTGAGAGGAATCGGTGGAGTACTAATTCCATTTGCTTAGTGGCTGTAACTTCTTTTCACACGTAATGTGAGTGGAAATTATCTTTTCTGACTCATCCAAAAGGACTCCTCTTATTAAACGCAAACAATTTCCAACTTATCACGATCTCTCATTGACTTCATTTCTCATTCACATTAAATGAGTGTCCACATATTTTGTCACTTACAATTCACGTTAAATTAAATGAGTCTATAAATTTGGTGGTTTTTTAAATGTAGATTCCAAAATTGGAGTGTTTTAGGTATTAAATTGATTTATACATTAAAAATATAATTTATAATTTAATAAATGAAGAATTAGATTTTTTTATTAAAAAGTTTAAAATATTTAAATTTGATAACAACTAATTGATTAATATTTAAATTTTATTTTTATACTCTAAAAGTTTGAAAAGAAGTATTATTAACACATTATAGTTTTGATTAATATATTTGGAAATTCCAAACACTTACAACATGTTAAAAGAAGTATTATTAACACATTATAGTTTTGATTAATATATTTGGAAATTCCAAACATTTACAACATGTTACATAACACCAGTGAAATACTTAACAAAATTGATAACAACTAATTGAACTAACCCTTAAAATTTGAGATAATATCCTAACCACAAGGACAATGCATACATTCCAATAATTTTACAACCCTTTGCTTGAGTGTTCTTCCCAATAATAGCACCTTCATAAACCTATTACCTTGAACCATCTAGGTAAGTGTGTATACTAACAATATAGCAACCCCCAACTATCATGTTTCAAGGTAGGTGGAACCCAAGCATGAGTTTTAACAACAACCCTCCCTTTATCATCTCAAGTCCTTTTCCTCAACCAATTACAAGAATTGATGGTAGGGCACTACTCCTAACAACAATGTACCCCCCTTCAGAGGATACCCTAGTCAAAACCCAAACCTCGTGGTAAAACAAGGCACATTATAACAAGGCATTCCTTTGATAAAATCTTTAGAGAACTCTTTTCCCCTTAGATACACAAAGATGGCTTCCTCCAAATTGATAGGAATTGCCTAAGTTTGGCAGAACCTTTAGGGAATGCTCTCAGTGCCTCCTAGAGGGTTTTTCCATGACCTATACCAAGTTTGTTGGAAAAAACAATGTCTTGGTCAAACTTTTTATGCGATCACTAACATGTGATACCCTTCACTAGTTCCATTGTCTACCCAAAGGGTCTATCTATGACCTCTACTTATTGGTAGACCAGTTCATCAACACTCTAACATGTCAATACTAGATGATTGTGGTATATTCACCCTCATGGGCCTTAAGCAAGAACAAAAATAAGCTAGTTGACCCTTGATGTGTTGATGGCATAAGGATTTGTAGGATTTATGGGGTGACATAAGTCTCTAATAGAAATGCAATAGGAAATGGGGTGTCAGAAACACCCCCACCTAAAATTGACACTTAAACCATCTTTTACACCAAAGAAAAGGAGAAACTTGATACCTTTACCTCAAAGGCTGACATGTGGTGTTGGCACAGGGGCAGACCTAGGGTTCAATGCTCAAGAGCGCACCAACAAAACCCTAACTACCGGCCCTTTCGAAAACACCTACGAAGTAGATGCAGTCTCACCCGAGGTAGAGGCAGGGGTGGTTGTAGGACTCAGATGTCTGCAACCTTAGCTGGGACATTGATATGTGATTATCTTGCTTACAACGCACTTAGCATCAATTATTCCTTAACATACATTCATTAATACACTTTGCAGAAAGCACAGAGCATCGCAGTGAATACTTATACTAAAGATGATTCAGAACTTAGCCAC
The DNA here is from genome assembly GCA_000966675.3 of Picea glauca. Classification (NCBI taxonomy): domain Eukaryota; kingdom Viridiplantae; phylum Streptophyta; class Pinopsida; order Pinales; family Pinaceae; genus Picea; species Picea glauca. The sequence goes on along the minus strand of JZKD02S1926379.1, from coordinate 159,398 downwards.
AGAAATATAGGTTAGATTCAACAGATCAAGCACTAAGCATCTTATATATTAGATCTAACGTTCATTCATATATCATCAGCACAAAGCATAACTAGATCTACTTAATCACATTAAGCACATAGCCAAGAAAGAGATAAACACATTAGAGCGAAGCACAAAGCACTATACACACAATTACCGTGGTTCACCCCCACCCTGGGGCTATGTCCACAAAGTCTTCTATATATTATCTTGGTCAAGCAATTACAACACAGAGCCTCAATGACCCTTACTTCACATAGGACAAAAGATCTGCGCAACTTGCTAGATCCTTCTTCCTTTCTCTTCAGCACAAGACTACAACAACTTGCACTAAGATTTCCGATCTCATGCACAGAGCACTCTAAGATACATCCGATCACACAGATCCAATTACTAGCACTAAGCTTTCAACTATACATCACATAGATGTACTACATTACTATCATACTACTTCTCCCCTATTCACATTGCCTATTTATAGATTACAAAATGGGCCTAAGCATGGGTAAACCCACGGGTCGACATCCCCTTCCTATTACATCAACCCAAAACCCTAAAATGGACCCAAAAATAGGTCTTGCTTCCTTAATTTCCACTTCGCGTTGCGCTCCTTCCTTGGCAAGCTATCGCAGTCCCAAAAGTGGTCAAATATGACCAAGTATTCTTCAAAACTTGGTCAAGTGCCAACATGCCCCCAACACTCACCTGTGACTCGTCCCGAGTCACTCAGGTCTGACCAATTCCACTTCGAATGCCTCGAGCTGCTTTGACCTGCTGCAGTGCGACAACCTCTTGTTTAGTAAGTTCCTGGATTATTATGTCATTGAGTGGTCCTTCCAGGCATTGTTCTATAGTGATGACACCCTGTTTGAGTTCAACTTCCTGACTTTCAAGTTCGGCGAACAATTGGCATGCTTTCTCTTGGAGTGGTTGTAGTCGTTGAGAGACTTCCATTACTCTACTTTGCAGCGTGTGTACTTGTTGTTGGGTTGTGCATTGTTTTGAGAACCTCTTCATTCTTTTGACTAGGGTCACAGACTTTAGATGCACTTGTAGCACATTTGCATGCTGCTTTGCTTCTTGGAGTTGTGCCTCCAATGTCTAGAATTCTGGATTCTCTACAAGGGTTTCATAAGTCTGGGCGCTTCTAGTGCTTAGTTGCCTACATTCCGAAGCCAAAGTTTTCAATCGGTCAACTGCGCTTCGAGCAGTAGCCTCTCTTAGATCTCTTATCTCTTGGGATGTCTTAGGCATGGTGCAGAGCTCCAGATCCGTGATGCGTCGTTGAAGTTGTTGTATTACTTCTTCCAGTTGGGTCACCTGCTGTGGGAGACGGTCTTCCATCTTCACTTCTATGATCGTCATAGAGCACAGTGCTTTGTGAACTCTTTCCTGTACTTCAATTTTCTCTGCTAGCAAATGGTCCTTGCTTTGCTATAACTGTGCCTTTTTCCTCCTCCCACTTCGCTTGTAAGGAAAGCTGCTCTTGTTCTGCCTTCCTCCGTTGTTCTCCATGTGCACTCTGTTCTTGTTCCAAAGCCTGGGTGGCTTGCGTTATGTCTTCTTGAGCTCGTCGAAGGTGAGCTTCGACTTTCTCAGTGATTTGGCATAATTAAGTGGGCTCATCGCCTGCTCCTGGTATTTCCATTGTTAAGGGCGCCATAGAAACTGCTTGGATGGGCCAGAGTGCCTGCTGCACTTCTTTGAGTTTGCCCGTGATCTGGCGGAATAGCTCCTCCTGCTTTGCTTCTTGCTTTTCTGCAAGCTCTAGTGAAACATCATTCAGTGTGGCAATTAAGAAGTTGAAATCATCCGGGGTAAGGGTAGTTTTAAGCGTGGTCCGGGTGGCCTTAGATTTCTTTTGGGATGAGGGATTTGGTGGGGTAATCTTCCTTTTCTTGGAGGGATCTTCCTCGTCCCTAGGCAGAGTAACCTCTCCTTTTCTCTATTCAACTTCTGTGCCCCCTAGTTCTTCGTCATCACCTCCCTTCGCAGGTGAGAGAGAAGCAGTCTTAGTGGATGTGTTGTGGATATCTTGAACTTCCACATCCTTCTTAGTCTTGCACGGTCCTAGTGTATCCGACATAGCTTCAGGGCTATCTACGTCGGACATCTCCGCGGGGTCTGCTGCAACAAGGAGGTCTGTCGACCATTCCTTGGTAATCTCCTCCAAGTCATCTTCTGTCAGCTTGTAATATGACTGGAGTTGTTGTTTGTGCTCATCTGTGTGTGCTGTGATGTAGGTGAAGTGACGATCTGCGCTGAATTTCATCAAAGGTATAAACCTATGAAGTGTGTTGAGTGTCATGCATGGTGTAGACTGAATGTAATTCTTCAACTAAGTGTAGTAAGCGTGCAAGACAACATTGGACTGCCAATGTTTGTTCATGTTGCTGGAGTACCACAACGTACAAAACTTCGCGACCAGTGGTTCAAAGGGTTCAATCTTTGGGAAAGTGGCTCCCTCGAGTAGTTCCCAAGTGATGAAAGCGATGAGTATGAGCAACCAGCTAAAGTGGAACTCATACCCTTGGTCTTGCGCTTGTCTACAGTCAAGCTTTAGCTGATTTATAAGGTATTTTGCCTAGTTCATTTGTAGTCCCTCCGTGCACTTCCCTGTGAGGTCAACTACAAATGTTGTCACTTGTGTAGGTCTATTTATTCGGATTAACTTCCCTGCGATCAGCCGACAATGAAAATGCACTGTTGCATTCTCAATGGAGGCTACCTTGTAACCTCACATGCCTTTCTCCAGATCGCCATATGTGTCTTTTATTCGTTGAGCGAGAGCGCGATCTACGGTCTTTCCCGGGTAAAATTCTTGTGGGTCAGGGCCCTGCATGCTTAGCCCAATGATCCGATTGATCAGAATTGGATCCACAGTGATGCAACGGTCCAACCATAGGTATCCTCCATGGTAGCAGGACAACAACAGTCTAACGCATGAATTTACTTCCTGATGCCTCCCAAAATGTGGAATCTTCATCACATTGAGGAGGGTTGATTGCTCAAGGTTATGGGTCCATTGTTGCGGTACAATCTTGGGGTTCTTTCCGTTTGTAATAGTCAAGTACTTGTGCGGGGATAGCATACTGTAAACCTTGCGATATCCAAGGTTAAAATCACTAAATTTCAGCGCGATGAGCTTCTCCTGGTCAGCATGAACTGCGCGCACCCCTTTCGGGAGGTATGCAGTGACTACAGCATAGTCAAAGTCTCTAGGTATAGTGTCTCAATTCACTGTTCTGCTTAGTGGTGGGATATATTTAGGCAAGATGCTTGGGATCATCTTCACAGTGGTGAAGTCGTTTCTGAGCTTAGATTGTCTTTTCGAAGGCGATCGGGATGGTCTTGCTCGAGCAGTGGAGGGGAAAGCTGGCAGTGCACTCGAGGATGATGCATGTATGCCTGTAGACATTCCACGTTCTAACATGATTATCTCATTCATTAAATAAATTAGAACTTCTTCAACAATTTTCTCAACAGCACAAAGCTCATCCGACATACAAACTTGGGTCAGCTGGCTCGGGTGCAAAAGGAATTCAGAGACTACATTGATTAGTAAAGCAATGATCTCAGGGTAAGTAAATCTCAAGGTTCGTGCTCAAATTATTAGTTAGCAAAAAGTATTCTCGGTGCATGGCGTGATGGGTTAAGTAGGCAATCTCAACAATGGTCTGCTTGCAACGAACATGGGGCCTTCATTAACTCCGTTCTATCTATTCTGGTGCTATCCAACGGTCTAGTGGTAACCCATAACTGCTTTTCGATACGTTCGGAGCGATGCTCGAATGGGTATATCGGTTCCAACGACTATATTGCTTCGTCATGGCAAAGTACTCTATGTCGTTGTTCTAATATCTCGGCGAAGCTCCAATTCTGCAATTCTTCTTGCTGCGAAGTGTCCTCTAGAATCTCTTGTAACGTTACAATATTAACCCTTTTCTTTCTTAACTTTCTAGCTTCTTCCCAGTGAGCTTTGTCTCAGTAATGCTTTTACCATCTGATGTTTATCTTCTGTGGTCTTAGTTACTTCATGCCGTTGAAAGTCTTTCCTAGGGTTCCTTGATAATACTTCTTTTGTATCAAAAATAGGTAACTCGATCTTCTGCGGATCCTCAAGTGTTCTCTTAGCTTCGATATCGGAGTTGCTAATATTAAATATCTACGATCTACTCTTCTGTTCTTCAATCAAGTGCATGATCCTTCTGGTCATAAAGTCTTTTAACTCTTGCTTATTCTGTTCCAAAACTTTTTCTTCCTCTTTTCGTCTGGCGTGTTCTCTATCAATCCAAGGTTTTCCTATGAGCATGGTAAACAGGGCGCTGTCTTCAACAAATTTAATGATCTCAAAGTCTTCCTCTGTTGAAGTTCCATTGACAGTCATAGGTATCTGGGCGAGCCTTCCACATAGGTTTACTAGCTTTCCTCTAAAGAAACTTGTTCCTCCTAGGGAAGGGATCATGGCAGGCTTTCCTATAGCTTCCCAAGTTCTTTCTGGCATAATGTTCACTTGTGTTTCTTCATCAAGAGTACAGTCAATGTCAAAGTCCCCTAGTCTTGCTTCGATTTTCTCCTTTTCTTTAAAGATCTCTGATAGCCTAACATTTCGGTGGTCATTCAAGATATCTTTCATCTGTAGCAATATCTTTTCTGATTCTTTCTGGATTTTTGCTTTAATCTTGGTCTCTTGATCTCCTTCAGGGTTTGCTTGCTCCATATTCAGCTTCTCAAGTCTATCAATCATTCTAGGGAAATCTAGTACTTCATGGTCCATGGCCTTACATCAGAGGAAACTAGGTCTTCTCCTAGGGCATTCCTTAGCAAGATGTCCTAGTCTTCTGCAACTATAACAGAGGGTTAATCCTCTCTTTCATCTAGATGTTCCCCAAATCCTTCTGTACTGCGCACCAAAATCATGGTGGCTAGCTTGCAAAAAACTCTTTCTAGGATCCTGCATCCACTTGTTAGTCTAGACATTCTTTCGATGTATAGGTATAACATATCTATCACTATACTTCTCAGATCTATTCATATCAAACTTTTTTTTATCTATTAATGCCCTAGTTTTGATGCTAGGACAAAATCTATCAAACATACCTAGATTCATGCTTTAGAAACACAAAAAATCACTTATATTACTTCTACAGAGCACAAATATTTTAAATCTATTTTTTTTTTACTATTATTACTGTTATCAGAGCACAGAGCTTACATATCTTGCCTCTTTTCTACATATCTGACCTTTTTCCTTCATAAATTTTCCACTTTTACTTTTCTTAAAGCATAGAGTGTTCATATATCACTTCTTTTCTTCTATACCAACCTCTTTCTTGCAGATCTGACCTTTCCCCTTCATATCTGACCTCTTTTTCTACAGATCTGACCTTTTTTTTCCTTGGCACAAAGCTTTGTAGGTCAAGTAGAATACCGCGCACTAAGGCAACAGATCTACGCACAGAGCTTAGTTCGCACAAAGCTTTTTCTTCTTTTGTTCCCAACAATCACAGTTCCGGTCCTGGAAACAGAACCATTTGTTGGCACAGGGGCAGACCTAGGGTTCAACGCTCAAGAGAGCACCAACAAAACCCTAACTACTGGCTCTTTGGGCAACACCTGCGAAGCAGATGCAATTTCACCCGAGGTAGAGGCAGGGGTGGTTGCAAGACTCAGATGTCTGCAACCTTAGCTGGGAGACTGATATGTGATTATCTTGCTTACAATGCACTTAGCATCAGTTATTCCTTAACATACATTCATTAATACACTTTGCAGAAAGCACAGAGCATCGCAGTGAATACTTATACTAAAGATGATTCAGTTCTTAGCCACAGAAATATAGGTTAGATTCAATAGATCAAGCACTAAGCATCTTATATATTAGATCTAACGTTCATTCATATATCATCAACACAGAGCATAACTAGATCTACTTAATCACATTAAGCACTTAGCCAAGAAAGAGATAAACACATTAGAGCGAAACACAAAGCACTATACACAAAGTTACCATGGTTCACCCTCACCTTGGGGCTATGCCCACAAAGTCTTCTGTATATTATCTTGGTCAAGCAGTTACAACACAGAGCCTCAATGACCCTTACTTCGCACATGACAAAAGATCTACGTAGCTCGCTAGATCCTTCTTCCTTGCTCTTCAACACAAGACTACAACAACTTGCACTTAGCTTTCCGATCTCATGCACAGAGCACTCTAAGATACATTTGATCACATAGATCCAGTTACTAGCACTAAGCTTTCAGCTATACATCACATAGATGTACTACATTACTATCATACTACTTCTCCCCTATTTACATTGCCTATTTATAGATTACAAAATGGGCCTAAGCATGGGTAAACCCACGAGCTGACATCCCTTTCCCGTTACATCAACCCAAAACCCTAAAATGGACCCAAAAATAGGTCTTACGTCCTTAATTTATGCTTCGCGTTGCGCTCCTTCCTTGGCAAGCTATTGTAGTCCCAAAAGTGGTCAAATATGACCAAGTATTATTCAAAACTTGGTCAAGGGCCAACATGTGGTGCATGTACCACAAGCGAGCCACCCATAACACTGAAGAATACCCATTGGCCAATGTGAGTCACGGGGGACGGTGGGAGGGAGGGGAGGCTGCACATAAGGAAAATGATGAGAGGAGGGAGGGGGCGAGGAGGGGAAATGGGGGAATGTGGGAGGGCTAAGGGAGGAGGTAGGGAATCAGGGCGGGTTTGGGTTTGCGTGGGTGAGGGGTGTAGGATGGGAGATTATGGGAATCACTCCCCCTCGCCCCCACAAAGTTTGGCTTTTATTAAATTTCATTTTTTAATTTTGTGTTATTTGTTTTTATTTTAATTTTTTTGTTATCTTTTAAAATTTTGTTAA
>JZKD02S1926379.1:141229-151880 GCA_000966675.3 Picea glauca | reverse complement strand
TTTCAATTAGATTGTAATTTTAATTCCAAAAATAAAATTTGTGCTACTGACAACATCACTTTTCGATTCGAGGGTCAATTTCAGGTTTTGTCAACAATTGTATCAATTGTCAAGGCCACGATTTCAAAAAATCCGCAATTTTAACCATACCTCAAAAATGATGCTACCGGTAGCACCACTTTTTGATTTGAGGGTTGATTTTAGCATTTTTTATGCAAAAATATGAGCTTTTTGGGCCAGAGTTCTTGTTTTGAGTTCACAGTTATCATTAAGTGAGTAACTATGTTTTACCCTAAGAAAAAGAGGAAGGTTAATTCCCTCCCCTCTCCTAACTAGCCTCCAAAAGTTTCAAAATGAACCCTTATGGTCCATAAAACCTTGAGTGAGGCATGTACCACCCCATATTAGATTGGAGCTATGACTATTCTGCATCCTAAGAGGGCATTCCCTCTATTGGATTCCTTTTCCAACCTGATTGACTTTCATATTGTCCTTCTGGTTCATTAGGTAGGTATCTGTCCATATAATCCTATGTCAAAACCTTCCCTTAGCTTGATTCATATTTAGGGTACCTTTCCTTCTCATTATATAGGGGTTATCTGATCCAGATGGATATCGATGGCCACCCACCTATTGCAATTGGCTCATCTTAGTAGTTTTTTAGTTTGACAATTTTTTTCCTAGTTTTTGGGTCTTGAACTTCAGGGGCCGTTTTGAGGCCCTAAACATTGTTTTTAGGGATTGCCACAGCCAAACTAAGGATAAAGTTGGAATTTGATGACATAATGTGTAGTCCTCAGATAGACCATTCCAATGGACTATCGTGCGCCTAAAACAAAGATCGTATGCAAAAGTTATGACCTCGAGAAGTTGATGTACCAACTTACCCCAATGGGGCCCACCTGACTTTTGACACTTCATCTCCTAGGGTTAGGTCTTTGGATGTCTAGGGTTTTTTCATTTATGTTTATTGTAAACATGATTTCAGAGCCTCATTGTACTCATCTTCTTACGAATGAGTGCAACCATCACAACTCTTCTCGGAGATAAGCCTCCACCATTCTAGCAAGCTTGTTTTCAGTCTGCATTTTACAGTTTCAACATATTTCTTTATTGAATAGAAGCCAGTTCTACTGTATCTATGTTATTTTTCATTGTGTCTATGTGTTATAATAACAATAATATGTGTTCATTGTGGTCTACTCCTTGTCGTTCTTAGTGCATGTCCCCGACGAGGTTAGGGTACAAAGAGTTGGGTCTCGAGCTTGTTTCTCTTGAGGAAAGAGCTCTTGCATTCCCAAGCGACCTTCTATGGTGGGAGAAAATAAAGACGACGGGATAAGAGATCCTTTCAAATTGTTGCTCAAGGAAGCCCTCGCGCAATAGAGGAAAGTGATGATGGATATTTTTGCGCAAATCCTTCGACAACTACCAAAACAAAACACATCTTCCTCGGGCGGAGGCCCCTCCCCATTCAAGGTACATATCAACTTTGATATTTCTATATTTGAAATTCAGATAAACATAGATGATGTATACAAATGGTTGATAAACATAGATGATAAAATTTTGTTTTAATAGTAAAAAATATTCAATATATTATAAAATTAATATTTACTATTAATAAATAATCTAATTAGAATAACTATTTTCAAAATATCAATTTTATTTTGAAGATTTTAAAATGATCCGAAATTTTTAGAAACAAAATTCCATAGAAAGTCAAATTTAAATAAAATAATAACCTTTTCAAAATTCTATTGAATTTGGGAAAAACGTTCCACTGAAATAATATAAAATGAACATTGAATGTGCCGTAGCAGAGTGGGACAGTTTAAATTACTCATTTGTGAGTGGTAAGGTAGGTTTATGTGGACTAGAAATTTGGATAACAGATAATGGAGTTTGTATGGAAGAGAAAGTGAGAGGAATTGGTGGAGTACTAATTCCATTTGCTTAGTGGCTGTGACTTATTTTCACACGTAATGTGAGTGGAAATGATCTGACTGGTTTCTCACTCATCCAAAACGCCTCACTGCAAAACATTAATGATGAAAATGTCTCATATTGGACTTTCACTTTAAAGTTCTTCAATGATGTGAACACTTCTTTTGACAAAAATATATCTACGACACCGAAAATAATGCAATCAAGGGATCAAACAAATATATAAAGGTGGTCCATAGGGAGTCAACAAAAGCACCACAAGACCAATAAGATATCATGAATTTTCCCTCAATCCTTATATTAAAGATGATCTTGTCAAAGGAAGAGTGAGCCATGTTAAATCATAAAATATTCCTAACTTCACAACTAATTGATTCACATCTTTGGCTTTTTTTTAGGTTAAAATGATCTAAAAAGTTAATATGAAAATATTTTTGTCAATATTATTTTGAGCAAAATAATAATTTTTCATGTTAGTATATAATATTTTTAAGATAATGATAAAGACAAAAATGTAATAGGGAAATATTTTTATACATATTATTTTTCATAAAAATTAAAAAAATATTTTTTCATATATTTGTATATAATATTTTTATTTCTAAAATAATGATAAAGATGATGGTTATTAAAGTTGATTAAAATCAAACTTGGGTTATCCTCCTACTTTAAGAAAAAAGGTAAATAATTATTTGCTTTGCTTTATAATTTCCAAACACTTACAACATGTTATAATGGCACCTTTATAAACCTATTACCTCGAACCATCTAGATAAGTGTTTATACCAACAATATAGCAACCCCCAACTATTATTGTTGGGCGCAAGCCTATTTTGAGGTAAGGTCTATTTTTGGAAGGTAAAACCCAATTTTGGAGAAGAACAACTGGTAGGAAAAGCAACATGTGCGAGGAAAAACCACATGCAAAGGAGGAAAGCATGCAAGGCGCACAAGTAGAAAAACCTAACCATGTTAGGGATAGGGTTTTGGTAAGAGATTGTAACGACTAATAAGATTGTAAATTAGTATAAATAAGAACCTATGAGGTTTAGGTTGGGGTTCGAAGGTTGTTCTGAATTGTTAGAGGCTGCTGTGTTTTGGGACTGTTGAGATTCCAAAATAGTTTGCTCCATTTTGGTAAGGTGTTGAGCAGTAGAAGAGTAAAATAGCCAGATATTGAGGGTTAGATCATAGGATGAGGAGCCTGGTGTGATCTAGTCCGCCTCATAGAGGTTGTGGAACCTTTTTCATGATTGTATGATCGGAATTGTAGTGCGTGTGACGCCATATATTGCAGAAATCTAAATAAAAGAGCCTATTATCACATAAAGTTGTCAAAGGTCGTATGTGTTTGTTGTGAATACCCAAGTCTGCACCTCTGCTCCATCTCTCTCTTTTCCGCACACCATTCCTAGGATTTTCCCCCCTTCTGGTTGATAAAGTCGATTCCCCTTTCCGATCAATGATCTGGTTTTCCTTAGTGTCTTGTTTGACTGATCCTCGACTCAAAGTTTTTTTGTTTTCTTTAAAGGATGAACACATATCGTGATTTTGGTCAAATTATTGGTCATCGTGTTTGCCATTGATTAAGCTCACAACAGTTCATCCAAGTCCTTTGTTTACGCAGGTATCAGCCTTAAGCACAAAACACAACATTCAAAGCAACCCATTTCGGGCTTAAAATGCAAGCAATAGTCGGGTTCAATTTTCAACAGTGAAGATCCCAAGAGCAGTTCAGATAAGTGATTCACGTGTATTTAGCATGTCGAATTTGTGCGAGGTCTAGCGCTAGAAAGAAGCCCCAGAGTTAAGCATCAAGCACCACGTGTCCTTCTCCATCGAACGATCATGATTTACTTCGGGACTTCAAATTTCGAGAGTTTCAAGATATCCACTCCTGGTTTCATCTGGAGTGTTTTCTCCCAGAGTTAATGATCAAGCGCCACACGTCCTTCTCCATCAGACGGTCATGATTTACTTCGGGAGTTTCAAGATCTCCACTCCCGATTTCATATGGAGTGTTTTCTCCCGAATTTAACAGATCCTTGCTGCTATCCTCCTCAGATCGATGATCGTCGTTCACTTCGGAGCTCCAGCTCTACATGCAGACCGCCCCCGAGCTCTTAAGTGAAAAAGTACATGGTAATCATCAGTTTAGACATGTGGCACTCTCATCAGTCATGACACTTGACATCCAGTTTGTGCTGACACGTGTCACCTCCCTTTTCATGACACGTCATCATAGTGACATCAAACCACCACGTCAGGTCATCCTCCGAGAAGTGTTTTTCTTCAATGCCAAAAGTAGTGCCATCTCTAAGCGCAGTTAGAATGATCTTAAAGTTGGCAGATGGATAAAATTTAGTGGTGGTGCTAAATCTAACAGGTGCACCCAGATCGCAGATCGTGACCATATCAACGACCACGTTTCATTGTGGGGACACAACATGCTCAAACAATAAAATTCTTGAGTGGCCCTACAATTGAAACCATGGTATAGCAAAAGAGCTACGTGCCAGTTGGTGGTGAATTGTAGGCTCAAAATCATTGTAAATCCAAACTGCCTTTGAAGGCCCTACAATCACGTGCTTATATGATGAAAAATCCAAGAGCAACGCGTGGCAGCCCCCTAGGTGTTAAGCCTCAACCCAATCCCGATGAGAGATCAATTAATGAAAAAGGAGTGGTGGTTGAAACCTCGACTCACTCCATAAATAGAAGGCATGGAGGATCTGGCCGTGGAAGCATAACTGTTAGCTCAAGGTATCACGATGGACGATTTTTCCTTCAGCCCCATGTTGAGCTGAGTTTGCATTTGACGGGAGGATACATGCATAGTATGACAGAAGAAGGCACAGATGGAAGGCTTTGAATGGAATGGCCATATCACACCCTTGGTAGTTTTGAACTTATCTAAGTATAAATAGATCAATTCAATATTTTGTTAAGGTCGTCAACTGGTCGAGCCAAGCTCCCTACTGTGTAATTTTGGTGCTAGAACTGTTCTCTGGTTATGTATCAAATTTGATACTTTTGCATCAATAAAAGTTAACTTCTTTCATCTCTTTGTTTAAACTGTGCTGAAACACTCGGGCATGGTGGATCCAGTCGAGGGTTGTGGTTCTATTGTAATGTAGGTTTGATTACAGTATTGTTGTGACAAGTTTTAGTCAGCTTCTTTGTTACCTTATTTTGCCTTATGTTGAAAGGCTCAGGCATGGAGGATCCAGTCGAGTAGTTGTAGTTGCATGATAATGTAGGTTTGATTATTATGCTGCTGTGACATATTTTAGTGTCTGAAACTTGAGTTCAAGAGTAATCTTGAGCCTGAGTTTTTCTTCACCAAGATGCTTGAAAGTCAGATGCCCATAACAATATTGTTCACCTCTCTCACTAAATATTCCTTCTACTCACACTTAAACTCAAATAATTGACTGAAGTTAATGAGGACCTCACTTCCCTGTGCATTGCTTGTCTAGTTTTTGTGATTAAAATCATTCTTGTACTAAGTTTTTTCCATTTGACATCCACTCATAAACCCAACATCCACCAAAAATTCGGATGGGTACTGGGCTTATCCTCTTGCAATTTGAGGGTGACTCTCAGTGCTAACATTCATGGCATCGTTGTCAAGGAATGAATTGAAGACATTTCCCTAGGATAGAACGACAAAGAGATTCTAATTCTGAAGGTGCATCATAAATCAATAACTTGAAGATTGCAACTTGCACCTGGCGACTCCATTGTTCCAGTTGTGGCTCCCAAAGGCAGACACACGAGGTCTACTCCACAACTGCCTATGGAAACACCTGAAGCTGACATAGAAAATATTATTAGAAAAAGAAAGACTTCTCAAGAAGGACTTTCAACTGCCGTACCATGTGATTCTGGTAATTTACATAATTCTTCTTCAAAAAATCCAGTAGTTGCATCTAATTCTCCTTTTATACCATCTGTTGGAGTTTCTAGAAGTTTAAATTTTGGGAGCATCCCTGTTGAATTCTCCCCTTGTAGGCCTTATTTAGAAGAAAGTTTTGACACCCATGTTTCCTCTGAGATTATAAAGTGGTTTAGACCTAGGAGCTTAGAATATTTTCCCACTTTGGGTTTTCCTACTCCTCCTCCTATCAGAGTTGTTGCACCTGAAGAGGGGGAAAATTATTTTCCTTTGAACCCTATATCATTCTCCTCCAACACTCAGTCGTTTCCTCTTTCTCCTAGAAGCACATCTGCAATCCTACCTGCCCAAACTCCATCTCCCCCTAGCTCTCTTGCAGTTCACATCTCAATGGCAGGTGCTAATCCTCATAGAAACAGAATGGATGCCATTGTGGCTTCTAGGTATGCCCCTCTTGTTTTACCTCAACCTATGAATTCCCTCCCAATTGGAGATTAACTCAAGTACATGCCCAAGTTTACAAGAGAGGAAGATATAACTGATGAAGAGCACCTTTCATCTTTTTACCGTTATGCAAGTAATCTTAATATTGAAAATGAAGATTTTTGGTTGAGAGTTTTTGTACATAGCCTTGATGGTGAGCCTATAAAATGGTTCAGGGGCTTGACTCCTTGATCTATTTATGGGATTGAAGCTCTAGATGATGCTTTTTTAAGACATTGGGGGGATAAAAAGGATTTCCTTTATTATATTACAGAGTTTGGGTCACTTAAGAGAGAAGAGGGGGACTCTGTCTTAGACTTATCGAAGAGATTTAATAAGATGTTCAATAAGATCCTCACTAAAATTAAGCCTATTGAAACCTCTTCCAAGATCACTTATGCTAGTTCTTTTGACCCTAAGTTTTGCCTCTTGTTACGAGAAAGAAGAGATACCTCCTTGGCTCATATGCAAGATGCAACCCTTGAAGTAGAATCCAATATATTGGCAGTTGATAAGCTTAGGAGTAAGGATGATAGAGACAAGATAAAAGGTAGGTCTGAGGATTCAGCCTCTCGTTCTGTTGCTTCCCACCCTCAAGTGGATGAGTTGACTAAGTTGTTGAAATCACTTTCTGCAGAAATGGAGAAATTGAAGTTCAAGGGGAAACAAGGATATAAGAACACCCAAAATACTGATAACAGGGGTAATTTCAAAAGACAAAATAATTCCCCTCGGATCATCCAGACAGATCAAAGAAATAGAGATAGGGATGATCAAAGGATCCAAGCCCCTCTCCAAAATAACCTGGTTACCGATGAAGTGGGAGAGGAAGAAGAAATTGATCCTAAAATCCATTATCTTGATGACACATCTTCATCCCCTCATTTAACTCAATCTACATATGAAGAGTCTCTCATGGACAACCAACCAAATGAGCTGAGCAAAGAGAAAAGGACCAGTGGCAATTCAAATAGATACAACCTAAGGTCGAAGAAGAAAGAGGGAGAGCCTAACATTCTTGATCAGTCTACTAGAACAATGAAACCTTCTAAGGATGTGGTAGCAAATATCAAAGAAAAAGAGGCACAAGACCCCCAAACAGTGGTTAGAAGCCCTATCCAAAAAGTGAAGGAGATTATGAAGCCTCCCTCCTCGTTTAGCTTTGAGAATGAGATTCAAAAGATTAATATCCCTATACCTTTCTTGGAGATAGTCAAGCATGAGGATTTCAAGAGGTACCTCGCCAAGTTGTTGCAGCCTGAGCCTTCATCTTATTCCACGGATTCGGTCAACCTCCAAGATGAAAAACCAATTGTCATACTAAGGCCTTTAGTGGAGGATAGAGATGACTCCTCCCCTCCTTTCTATACCTCATTGAGAAACCATGATAAGGTGTTGCACAATTTCTTGATGGATTCAGGGGCATCTCACAATCTCATGCCTAAGATTGTCATGAAGGAACTTGAGTTGGAGGTTACAAAAAATTACCATGACCTATACTCGTTTGATTCTAGGAAGGTGAACTGCCTCGGGCTTATCAAAGACTTGGTTGTTTCCTTGTTCTAGTTTCCAATGAAAAGTGTGGTCATGGATATTGTGGTGGTTGATTTCCCCCCTAAGTTTGGGATGCTCTTGTCTAGATATTGGATTAAAATATTGGGGTGCACATTGCATATGGATCTTTCATATGTCACTATTCATGTGTTTGGAGGAGAGCATAGAAGGCTTTACAGGGAAGCTCAACTTGCTTACATTATGACTATTGAAGCAAATCCGACCAACCACCCCATTTTTGCAGTAGACACTGATCTAGGAACCAATATGTTACAACTCACTAATGGTCCTCAAGAACCTATTGAAATCAGAAAGCAGCCCATCACCTCTTGTGAAGACCCTCCTTCCAATATGTTTGTTTGGAAAATGTTTTTTGATGGAGCCTCTTCTAGGGAAAGTGATGGGGCTGGGGTAGTTTTCATTTCCCCAACCCAAGAGACTATATCCCTGTGTGATAAGCTTGAATTTGAAACAACAAACAATGTGGAAGAATATGAGGCTTTTGTTTTGGGTTTGAGAGCTTCCAAAGACATGAAGATTGAGGAGCTAGCAATATTTGGAGATGCTGAGTTAATTGTACATCAGGTCAGAAACCTATATTAGGCTAAGTACCCCGGGTTAAGGGCCTACAGAAACTAAGATTGGGATCTTTTTGACAAATTATTCTTGGATTTTAATATCTCTTTTGTTCCAGGAGAGTAGAACACTATGGTAGATTCCTTGGTTTTTTCAAAAATTAAGTTTAGGGTTCCTTTTTCCCCTAAACTCAAGTATGATGTGGAGGTAAAATGCAAGCCCTCTATTCTTGTAAATGTCAAACATTGGAAGGTTTTTGAGGATGATCTTGAGATAAAAAAGTTTCTTGAGACTGTGGATGAATTCTTTGATTTCCATATTGATCAGGATCAAGATACTGAAGAAAGCCCTCATGCTGATGTTTTCCTGAATAAAATTGTCGACCATCATATTTTTCAATTGCCAAGTAACCATATTCCAAAGGAACTTGTCCCCTTGGAAAGATTGTTTGACAAAAATGATGTTGTTGTAAAGGTTAACGGTTCAACTAAAGAGGTTGATGTGATTGAATGCAATTTAGGATTAGAGGAGGATCCCAAATATGTCAAGTTGTCTAGCAGTTTGTCAAAGGAGCAAAGGGATGAGTATGTCAAGCTTTTGAAGGAGATTGCTAATGTGTTTTCTTGGAAATATGAAGATTTAAGGACATATGAAACCAACATCATTGACCATAAGATCCCTTTGAAAGAAGAGTCCAAACCTTTCAGGCAGAAACTCATACAAATAAATCCTATGTTGTTTCCTATTATGGAAAAAGAAGTAAATAAGTTGTTGGATGCCGAGATCATCATCCCCTTGAGATATTCATATTGGGTGGCTAATTTGGTACATGTGAGGAAGAAAAATGGGGAAATCAGATTGTGTGTTGATTTCAAAAATTTGAACAGGATCTCCAAAAAAGATAACTACCACTTGCCAAATATGGAGCACATTTTGTAGAGAGTGACTGGTTCATCCAAGATGTTTATGATTGATGGCTTCTCTGGCTACAATCAGATCTATGTTCTACCTAAATATAGAGAGAAGACAACTTTCACTACTCCTTGGGGAAGATTCAAGTATGCTAAAATTCCCTTTGGATTGATGAATGAAGGAGCAACCTTCCATCGAGCTATGGACATTGCCTTCATTGGAGAAATGGACAAATTTGTAGTCATCTATCCAGATGACATTACAATATTGTAATGATCCCAAGCCAAATTCTTTCTTGAAATCACTAACTACTACTAATTTATTGAGTTATTAAGTGCACACAAGATTCATCAACACATGGAGATCACAATATATTCAAGATGTAGAAGCACAAGCAAAGATCTGACCTTTTTATTATGAGCAATGTAAGATCAATACAATAGATGGTCGATCTGGCATAAACCTCATATGGCCGTACAAGCAATAGAAATGAGCTACTACAAAATTCTCCTGACAATACAAAATAAGCCTCCAAAGGTTGGATATACAATGAAGACTGAATCAAGCAGATCTGAGCCGTACTAATGCTCAACCTCCAAGCTAGAAAGTGCCATGTCCTGCTAGAATGCTGAAGCCCTCAATAATTCTACCTTGCTACCAAAAGTGTCCAATCATCCCGAGAAATATGCCAAATGATAGATCGGGCAACTGTAAGGATAACCCAGATGTCCAAATTCCCAAATCCACTCTCAAACCTCATAGATATGAATTTCTCCACTGAATGGTGCGCCCCACTAGATGAATGAAACCCTAGCTGGTTTGGCCCTGATGAAGGAGGTCTCCAAATGCTCTGAAACTCTCCAAGAATATAGATCAGGATATGAGAATCCCGTGGGAGAAGTTTCGGACTCATATCTCAAGCAGATCTCCCTAGATCTGAGGTTTACTGAATCACAGGACGCCCCCTATGGCTCCAAGACGTCCCAATCTGTAGATAAATGTAGAATGATGATAACCCTCCAGAAAAATCCCTCAAACTAATGGTCCTGCCCCTGCAAACAAAGCCCAACTGTCGGAATCCCCCCCCCTCAGGATAAGCTGGATCGAACCTCCCTCTAGATGATGGTGCGCCCTTGCTGGAAACACAAGAACAGTATGGTCTGCTACCTTCTGAAGCATTAGATGGAGATGGGCTGAGACTAGAATGGTGTGGAGGAGTCTTTCATCCCCGAGACCAAGCTGCAGAACAAGGTGAGTGGATATTTCACCACTGAGTTGCTC
>JZKD02S1926379.1:66794-103637 GCA_000966675.3 Picea glauca | reverse complement strand
TGCCTAGACATCTATTTATATATTACAAAATAGGCCTAAGCATGGGTAAACCCATGGGCCAACATTCCCATACCCGTTAGATATTCCCAAATCCAAAAAAGGACCCAAAAAGGGGTCGATATACCATGATCTCTTCTTTTTCTTGCGCTCTTCCTTCGACAGGCTGTCGAAGTCCAAAATGGTCAAACTTGACCAAGGATCTCTCAAAACTTGGTCGAGGGCCAACATGCCCCCACCACTCACTTATGACTTGTCCTGAGTCACACTGATGTAGGAAGTTCTACTTCGAAATCCTCGAGCTTGTCTCGAGATTATTTGAATTTTTGTTGTGCTACAACCTCTTGTTCAACAAACTCTTGGATGACTGCATTGTTCACAATTCCTTCCAGACGTTGTTCAGATGCATTAACAACCTACTCTAGTTCTACTCCTCAGCCTTCAACTTCTGTGAACAATTAGTAGGCCTTATCTTGCACGGGTTGGAGTCTCTAAGTTACTTCCATAACTTTGCTTTGAACAACGTGAATTTGCTATTGGTCGGTGTGTTTCTCTTGAGATCTCTTCATTCTTTCCACAACTGACAGGAGCTTCAACTGTGCCTGTATTATTTTGGCTTGATACTTCGACTCTTGGAGCTGTGACTCTAGTGATCTTAATTCTAGACTCTCAGTGATTCGCTCGTATGTTAGGGCACTGCGATCACTCAGCTTTTTGTATTCCATAGCAAGGGCCTTTAGTCTCTCAACTGCACTCCTGGCAGTTGCTTCTCTTTGGTCCTTCACATCCTGTGGGGTCTCGGGCACTGCACATAGTTCTAAGTCGCCGATGTGTTGTTGTAGCTGTTGGATCACTTCTTCAAGCTGCTATACTTGCTGTGTAACTCAATCTTCTGCCTTTATTTCTACGACTGTCACAGAGCGAAGTGCTCTGTTGACTGCTTCCTTTACTTCGAGTTGCTCGGTGATAAAATCTTCGTTTCCTTGATGTATCTATGCTTTATCTTCGTCGAACTTCACTTGGAGGGAAATATTTTACTGTTCTACAGCTCAACGTTGTTCTACAAGTACTCCTTATACTTGCGTCAAATCCTAGGTGGCTTGTTCTGTTTCCTCTTGTGCTCATAGAAGGTGAGCTTCAACTATATCAGCTACTAAGTGTAGTTGGGTTGGCTCGTCTCCCAACTCTGGTGTTCCCAATAGCAGAAGTGCAGTGGAGACTGTGCGGCTAGACTGTAGTGCCTGATGTACCCCTCAAAGTTTGATTTCAATCCTATCATACATTGCTTCCTACTTGGCCTCTTGTTTGTCTACTATTTCCAGCAAAGCATCGTCCAGGGCTGCTATGAGGAAGTCGAAGTCGTCATAGGTGAGGATAGTCTGCATCTTGGTCATGGAGGCTTTCGATTTCTTCTAGGAAGAAGGTTTTGGAGGTGAACCTTTCCTCTTCTTCAGGGGATCAAACTCATCTCCTTGCGTCTGCTCGACTTGTTTTTCATCTAACTCTTCTCCACCACCTCCTTACTCTAGTGATATGGAAGCAGTCTTCACAGATGCATTGTCTAATCCTTGGACCTCTTTAGTATTCTTTGTTTTGTTAGGTCTAGGTGTATCCTGTGTAGTTTCTGGGTTGTCGATGTCAGATATCTCTGTGGGGTTGGCAGGGATAAGGAGGTCAGTGGACCATTCCTTAGTAATCTCCTCCAGGTCCTCTTCTGTCAGCTTGTAGTAGGACTAAAGTTGTTTCTTATGTTCATTGGTGCGCATTGTAATATAAATGAAATGTCGATATGCTCTTACCTTCATCAAAGGCCAGAACTAGTGTAGAGTGTTTAAAGTCATGCGAGGCTCAGAATGGATGGCTCTCTTCAACTGATCATAGTAGGTATGAAAAACAACATTTGACTACCACTATTTGTTCATATTGCTGGAATACAAAAGTGTATTGAACTTCGCGGCCAGCGGCTCAAATGGCTCGATGTCGGGGAAGGTTGCAGATTCCATCATCTCCCAGGTGATGAATGCAATAAGGATCAAAATCCAACTAAAATGGAATTCGTAACCTTGATCTTGTGCTTCTCTGCAGTCTAGTTCCAATTGATTCACCAGGTACTTCGCCCAGTTCATCTGTAGGCCTTCCATGCAGTTTCATGCGAGGTCAACAACAAAGTCGGTGACATGGGTAGGTCGGTTCTTTCTTACTAAATTCCCTACAATCAACTAATAGGCGAGGTTCACTACACCACTCTAGATAGAAGCTACCTTGTAGCCTCGCGTCCCCTTCTCAACATCACCATAGGTGTCCTTGATCCTTTGTGCTAGAGCGTGATCCATGGCTTTTCCTGGATAAAAATCCTGTGAATCAGGTCCATGCATACTCAACCTTGTGATCCGATTGATCAACATTGTATCAGCTGTGATACGACAGTCTAGCCACAAATAGACACCATGGTAACAAGAAAGTAGCATCTTGACATAGGCATTCACCTTCTGGTGTCTTCCGAAGTGTGGGATCTTCATGATGTTTAGCAGGGTGTACCGTGCGAGTTTATGGGTCCACGTCTGGGGGATTATCTTTGAATTCTTCCCCTTCATTCTGGTCAGGTACTTATGTGGGGCGATCATGTTATAGACTTTTCAGTTGCCAAGGTTGAATTCGTTGAACTTCAACACTACAATCTTGTCTTGGTTTGCTCAAACTACGTGGATCCCCTTTGGGAGGTTCACAGTGACCAAGGTGTACTCGAAATCTCTGGGCACGCTATCTTGATTTACTGCACTGCTTAGAGGTGGTATGTAGGTGGTTAATATAGTTGGGATTAATTTGGCATTCGCTAGATCATCCATGTGCTTGGTTCACTTTTCATCTGATGGTCGGGATGGTCTGGCTCCACGCGAAGTCGACAAAGATGCTTGCACCGTTCTTGTGGATGAAGCATGTACACCTACAGATAATCCTCTCTCCGACATGACTCTTTTAGTCATTAGGTTGAGGAGTAATTTTGTCACAGATTCTTCGACTCCATTGAGCTCCTCAAACATATGTGCTTGGGATTAACTAGATCGGGTTCAGATTAACTTAGACACTGCAATGGAATACATGGCAACAATGTGATAATCACTATGCAAGATCAACTTAGTCTGCAGGCTCAAATTCTTGGTTATAAAAATTGTTCTCAGTGAATGGCACGACGGGATAAATAGGTAACTCAACAACGGGTCACTTGCAACGGGTATGAAGCCTTCATGAGCTCTGTTATGTCTGTTATGGTGCGGTCCCAATGGTCTTATGGCGAGTTGTCTAGTCATAAATTCATTTCTACTCATTCATAGTGTTGGTCTAATGGTTACAATGTCCCCAATGTCTACATTGCTTCGCCATGGAAAAGTGCCATGTGTCGATGTGCTGATATCCCGGTGAAGCTCCAATTGTGAAAATTTTCCTTCTGTGAGGTTTCTTTTGGATCTTTCTGCAACTTTTTGATCTTAGCTCTCTTCTTACTTAGTTTTCTAGCCTTCTTTCCAGTGAGCTTCATCTCCGTATTCCTTTTCCCATTATGATTCTTATTTTCTTTTGACATAGTGACTTCGCACTGTTGATATTCTTTCCTAGGATTCAAGGGTAATACTTCTTTTTTATCTGGGATAGGTATTTCAGTCTTCGGTGGGTCCTCTAGTGTTCTTGCAACTTTGATATCTACATTAAATAGTTGTGATATGTTCTCATGTTCTTCAATCAAGTGTGGGATCCTTTTAGTTATAAAATATTTTAACTCTTTCTTCTTCTGCTCTAAGACTTCTTCATATGCACTAAGACTTCTTCTTCTTCTTCCTTCTAGATTGATCTCTTTTAATCCAAGGTCTTCCTAGTAACATAGTAAATGGAGCGTTGTCCTCAATAAATATAATGATCTCAAAACATTCTTCTGTCGAAGTTCCATTGACATTCATAGGTATCTGAGTGAGCTTCCCACATAGGGTTATCAGTTTTCCTCTGAATAATCCTATTCATCCCAGTGAAGGAACCATATCAGGCTTTCCTAAAAGTTCCTAGGTTCTTTCTGTCATAACATTTACCTATGTTTCCTCATCCAGAACACAATCAATGTCGAAGTCTCCTAATTTTGCTTCAATGCATTCTTTTTCTTTGAAGATATCTGATAATATGACATGTCGGTGGTCATTCAGGGTTTCTCTCATCTGTAGCAATATTTTCTCTTATTATTTCTGGGATTCTACCATAATCTTAGTTTATGGATCTGCCTTAGGTTTTTCTTGGTTCAGATTCATTCTTTCAACTTTAGCAATCATTCTAGGGAAATCAAATACTTCAGGGTTCTTAGCTTTACAACAAAGACAACTAGGTCTTCTCCCAGGGCATTCCTTAGCAATATGTCATGGTTTTCTGTAACTATAACAAAGGGTTAATCCTCTCTTTCTTTTAACTAATCCCCAGCCCTTTTTGTACTGCCCGCTAGGATCGTAGGAGCTAACCTGCAAAAAATTCTTTCTAGGATCCTGCATCCATTTGTTAGTCCGAATATTCTTTCTATGCATAGGTATAACATATCTTTCACTATTCTTATTAGATCTACTCATGTCAAACCTTCTTTCATCTACCAGTACCCTAGTTTTCGAGCTAGGACAAAATCTATCAAACATATCTAGATCCATGCTTTAGAAACAAAATTTTCCACTTGTCTTACTTCTACACAGCACAAAGCTTTTAGACCTAGAAATTTTCACTGTTCTTACCTTTATCAGAGCACAAATCTTGCAGATCTTACCTCTTTTCTTCAGATCTGACCTATTTTCTTGGCACAGAGCTTCACAAGTCAAGAAGAATGTTAAGCACTAGGGAAACAGATCTACGCACGAAGCTTCCTTAGTTTCCGGTCGAATCTTTGCACAAAGATTCTTCTTCCTTAGTTCCCAACAATCACAGTTTCAGTCTCAGAAATGGAACCATTTGTTGGCACAGGGGTAGACCCAGGGTTCAATGCTACAACAACGCACCAAAAAAACCCTAAATACCAACCCTTTCTGCAAAACCTGCGAAGTAGATGAAGTCTCACCTGAGGTAGAGGAAGGGGTGGTTGCAGGACTCAGATGTCTGCAACCTTAGCTGGGTCATAGATATGTGATTCTAGTATTTAACAGAGCACTCAACAGTAAAACTTCATCAATATTTAACCAATATCTACTCCGCAGATAAGACAGAGAATCCCAGCATTCACCCAGATATAATGTATCTAAGCACTTAGCATAAGGAATTAGATCAGATATAGAAGATTCAAGCACTAAGCAAGTTCAGAAAGGTCAGATCTAACATCTAGATTCATCATAAGCACAAAGTATAAACAAATCTATCTATCTATCTATGTCAAGCACTTAGCAGATAACACATAAGTACACCAACACATCGCACAAAGTAGAGAAACACAACATATACGTGGTTCACCCCCACCCTGGGGCTACATCCACCAACTCTTATTCTTTATTATCTTCTTCAATAAGATACATGCATAGAGCCAAAAACACCTTACTCTGGATAGGACAGGAGATTTGTGCACCTCGCTAGATCGTCCTTCCCTGCGTTACAGGAAAAATCCCTTCAGAGTCTGTTACAACCACTTGCACTTAGCTCTGCAAGTCTCTCATAGTATGCACAAATCATTTACAAGCCACACTTGCACTTAGCACAACATCACATATATGCCTCCCCCCTTCCCTTTTCTTACATCTCCTAGACATCTATTTACATATTACAAAATAGGCCTAAGCATGGGTAAACCCATGGACCGACATTCCCATACCCATTACATATTCCCAAATCCCAAAAAGGACCCAAAAAGGGGCCGAGATCTCACGATCTCTACTTCGTCCTGCGCTCCGCCTTCGATATGTTGTCGAAGTCCAAAATGGTCAAACTTGACCAAGGATCTCTCAAGACTTGGTCGAGGGCCAACATGTATTCAGGAAAAAAAAAAGATACAGTAGGGTTAAATATGTGGATGTTGTTGTTGCTTATAATTTCCATCGAAATGAAGACCCATGAGGATGGCAGGAATGGTGATCAAAATGATGAAGGGGGAAGTCTATGAGCTTCTACAAATATCAATTGGCCAGACAACAACAAGTAGGTTGGTAACAACGAGGAAGGTATGCATTTAGTTTTTTTCGATGCATACATGTTGAAGGGGATCGAGGTAAGGATTCCCTCAATTAATTTTTAGTATTTAAATTGATATGTATTGTCCAAAGGCCTAGAGTGTGTAAGTGTTGTTGATGCTATAACGCACTTAGATAAAATTTCAGTTGAATATTATTTTATGATTGGTTATGGGATCATAAACAGGTTTATTCAGGAGACATACTCCTTATATAACAATGAATACCCATAGAGCCATGAGTGAAAACCCAAGAGGTTGGATTTATCACTTGAAGCTATGATGGTAAGGTGAAAGAAGGAATTTCAGTTAATTCTATGCAACTAGCAAAAGAGAAGCGAAGAGTACAAGAAACCTCAAGTGCTAAAGTATTATGTCGAGAAAGGGAATGAAGAAGTTCAGTCCTGAAGAGTAACTAGATGTTGAAGAATCCAGAGTCTATAAAACAGATTGGTGTGGAATTTGATTCATCCAAGTACGAGATTGGGTTAGTTGGACCTAGGAAATTAACAAAATATGAAGGTTAATATCAGCTTAGTTTAGGACTATAAATGCAAAGGCAACCAAGAGTGATTTGGCTAGAAAGTGCTCAAGACAAAAATAGTCATGTACAATGACTACAATGAGAGCACAAGAAGATTCAAGAATTTGGGAAGAATTGAATACTTCTGGGATCGACAAGAAAAAAAGTGTTATAGGGAGAAAGAAGTTGTTGCAATTTTTGTGGCAGCAAGTATGTTATGGCTCATTGGGTCAGCTAGAGGAAAGAATGCTTGCATGTTTGCAAGTGTTGTTGGTGATGTTGTTGCATAAGGAGGGAAGCAATAGAGAGCTGAAGTGTTGATTATAAATTTGATAAAGGAAGCATGAAAGATTCTACGACCATCAAAAATTCAGGTAGTATAAAATTTATTAATGGTAGTCATGCATGTATGAGTCTTTATTACTCTTTTTGCATAATTGCTGAAAGGAAATTTAGGTAAGAATTTCCTCAGCCAGAGTTATTATATAAAATCACATGATTATATTATTGAATGCATACCACTGGATGTGGTAAAGGCTGGAGTCATGTATTAATTCAAATCTTTTTAGCTTCTGAATGCACACACTGTAAATAATAGAATTTCATGTTAATTTGGTTATGGGGTAATAACCAATGAACTCAAAGATAAGAACTTGTTATAGGAATGAATGCTAGTAAGCTAGTCATGTATGAGACTAGTACATGGTTGGATATGGAAAGGTATGGATATGGAAAGGTTATGAGCCACACAGGTACTAAAAGCTTCCTACCTTTAAATAAAACTTGGACTGCAACCTTTTTGCTAACACTAATGAACACCACATAATTATATTCTTGGTGTAGTGTTCGTGCGTAAAAGGAAGGCATCCAATTAATTGGGAAGACAATAGGAAGTGCTTGGAGAATGTGTCAACACATTGGCCAGAATTCCAATTGATGGATGGTGAGATACATGACTGAGATGAAGAGCATTATGTAATTCAATGCAAGGTGCATTGAATAAGTATGCACTGAGCATTGCACTCATGCATAGTAAGAGATAGAATTGTGTACTAAATGAAATGGCTGAATGAGTTTTGTAAGTACATGCATATATATTATTGCATGGAATTAATTCTTACTAACAACTGAAATGTTATTAACTCATGAAGTTGAGGACATTTCAGGGAGGTGTTAGACATTGCAACAAGAAAGTTGCAAGTCAAGTAGTCACATGAGCATTGACTATAGGAAATTTTCTTGTTCAGAAAAATAAGTAATTAACTTACAGATATTACTGTGAACATGCATATGCATAGAATGACGAGTCGTTCTAGTTTATTAATTGTTGAGGTAATTGTGATTAAATTGCTAGGTGCAGAAAATTTTAAGATCGCTGCATAATATTTTCTACATATTGCAATTGAATTATGATGTACATAAAATACTGACAATTGTTGGTTGTATGCAAGATGAAGGATTGCAGGAAAAATGGTATGTAGTTTGGTTCCTGTGGAAATCCACAATGATGGTTGCATTCATAATATGGCAACAACCAAGATGAATTATGAAATAGAATTTCATGTTTTGGGGAAAAGATGAATTCCCTTTGAACTAAGTTTGAGTTTCTAAATAAATTCTTTTATGTTTTCTCATGATAACTGCATGTGGGTGATGCAGATGAGATGATGTTGATTAAAGTTGGAATGTTGACTACAAAGAGTAGGTCGGGGAAGATGTTGATTGGAGACAACAGATCTTACCCTATGGATCCTCGGTGGATCTAAGTGTGTGTACACTTCTCCTTGGGTTGCCTTGGAGAAGGCTGGAGCCCTGGAGGGAGAAGTGTGGGGATAGGTTTCTCGGTATGAGGCTTGGAGGGTACTTGGAGATCTTTGAGGGTAGTTGGAACTCCGGGAGCCGCGATGCTCTGAGACTTCCTGAGCCGGCTTGTTGCTGAAGCCCAAGGAAAGGGAGGTGTAGCAGTTGATGGATTGTGTGACAGTGAAGGTGTACACTTCTGGGGTGGGATAGGCATGTGGGGAAAGAGAGACCATTGGTTGGATTGCTTCTGAGGTTTGGTACCTTGGTCTAGACCATGTTAATATGGAAGTCTTATCAATCAAAATATAAGTATCAATTCTCTATTCATTGTATGCTATGTATCTCGTAATTCGTATACAGGTTATAATGCTATTAGAATTGCCTGTATATATATTTCATGTATGTTCTAATGTTTCTTCTGAATGAATAGGTGTATGAGAAGAGTGTTTACATCTGTGGAGTCATAACATTGCTGAGATTTTATGAATGGATGAAACATTGTGGATATACAACCATTCGGTGCTTTCAATGAGGTTTAATTGAAGCATGTAATAAGGAACATTAAGATGAATGTTTTCCTGAAGAAACTCTATGGAATAGAGAAATTGAGTTTCAATTGTAGTATGGATACCAGAATTGGTGCTTGAAAGTAAATCTAGATAATGGGCTTCCAATAGCTAAAGATTGGAGCTTTTGAATAATTTTTGAATTGTATATGTGTAAGTAAGTTGCACTGAGGATAGTAAAAAAATAAGGGGAGGGGATTGTAATACCCCAAGGATGAGCCCCAGTTATATTGTGTATTGTAAACATGTTTTGTAGGATGGTGAGCTGAGAAATTATAAGTTGGTAATATTATGTGTAAGTAGGTCGAAGAGCCTAGGTGTTAAAGGCCAGGAGCCTGTTTTTGTACATGTAATTATGCACTTTGTTAAAAATATAAACATCGTTGCGTGTAGACCGACCACGAAGAAAGAGTGATGGGGGGATAAGCTTCCACAAGGTTGGGTAAGGGAGGATACTAAGTGTTTGGGCCTAGGGGATGAGTTGGGGGGCTTACCTCTAAAGGGGATAATAATTTATTATTATTTCCTAAAAGGCTAAGGTGGTCAATTGACCAAGTGTTGTCCCAAGTTCCTGGGAAAGGAACATATGAAAAATGGAGTGCATGAAGATCCAAGAAGATAGGTGTCAACCTAGGCACATGCAGTTAAAGCTGAATAAGTCAACCGTGTTGGGGGTTCTCTCTTCCATTCTTCCATACTCTGCCTGAGTTCGCTGGAATCCTTTCTGAGAACCCGTTTTGTCTCTGCATTGGACCTCTAGATAGCCACACACCTCTGAAAATCAGATCCATGAAGACGACCTGCATGATTCTATGAACCCGAGACCTCCATCATCGACCTCTATGTTTTGTTCTTTGGTCATGCATCCTGAACCCAGTGAGAACCCGTGGACTGAGCCATGTCTTCTGTGAAGCCCAAGCATCCCATATATGTCTTTGTCATGTGTCTGTCATATCTTTTGGCAGTTGTGGCCATGCAGTTCCTGGACTGATTGTGTCTTGTTGCCTTCTATTTTCCTGAGTTGTATTGACCAGTGGATTTTATCCTCACCTTGTGGGAATTGAGTTGAAACTGGTTGAAGAAGCAGGTTTTCAGGCCCATGGATGAAGAAGCAGGTTATCAAGCCTCTGATCAACTCTCTCTAGGTGAGAGAGTTTGTTGGGAAGTGGTTTTCTCCCAGAGTGAGTCCAGCACCAACTACAGAGCTTTGAGAATTTTTGATCCGATTTCCAAGACTCTAATAGGGAGGTGAAGTAGTCGATGGACTGTGTGACAGTGAAGGTGTATACTCCTGGGTGGAATAGGCATGTGGGGAATGAGATTACCTGATTAGTGGGTGTAAGAAGGTTCTTGGAGAGAATCCTTCCAGTTGCATTGTGTAGTGTTCATGTAACCTCAACCTAGTCTAGGATTCCCTTGCTCTGGGTGGAGCTTGGTCCCAGCTCGAGGGTGACCCACTGCTGAGCATGATGAGCAGTGTGGTATATGGATGGGAGGCTCATGGAAGGTTTGTACATAGTTGGTGGTGTTACTCCACTTGAAAAGATAAGTATCATTCTGTGCTTAATTTATACATTATGCATGTTTGTGCTACTGATGCTTGAATGTTATCATGTGGTCTGTTGCATGTGGATTTACTGTTAATATTATTTGAATCTAAATGGTAATAATAACTCTATGTTATGTGTTGTATTTCGATTAAAATGCATGTTATATATATGTGAATATTCCATAGTGGTAGCACTACCCGGACACTGTTATTGGTCGGGGAGGTTACAGTTTGGTATCAGAGCTAAGTGAAGCGTTTGAGTAGTGGCATTGCCTAGCCTATTGGGGGCTAGGGATGTTACAAAAACCCTCTTAACCAGCTTCCTGAAGCTTACATCTCTCACTAGGTGATTAAACCATCTAGCAGGGTCCTCCTCATGACCTCAGGCTAGAAATCGGGAACTAAGAGCCTATGTTAGCAAGGTTTCGACACTTTGGAAGTTCCCGGACTTTGGGAGTTCCCAAAAGTGTTGAAAAATTTCTATATCTCTGAACAATGGAGGAAATCAATGGTCTACTTCCTCTGTTGAGATCCTATGGTTAAGGAGGGGGCTTCAACTATCTATGCACATCATACCTTTTTCCAAATCCCCGAAGTCTCGAAATGTCTCCACATGCCCCTAGCCCTTCGATGTTCGACGATTGGAAATTCTCATCGAACATTCCTTATTACACACTATGCCCAAACTCCCTAACTCTTGTTATGTTCGACGATCGTCTATCATTATTGGAATTTTGGCCTTCGACGATCAAGGATTTGGGTTGGACATTCCTATATTGTACCACTTACTAAATATTCTGAACTATGAATTTGTCTAAAATCATGGGGTATTGATTACATTGCCAACCACGTTCTCCAGGTAGGCACGAACAAGGGCTGACACATAGATGGGTCAGGGGTGATACGTGCCCTCGCACGGGATGACACATGTGACGTTTCCAGGGCTCTATGGGGTAGGCGATGCGCATGGATCCAAGTGGAAAATGGCTCATCAAGTTTAAATCCATGTCACCATGGATGATATCACTACGCCTCGTCACTCCAGTCTGATCGTCTCTCAACATCCCTCATATTTCATAGTCGAGATCCGACCAATACCAATTTGTTCACAGATCATTGGTTCCCAACAATTGCGGGACCTCATTGTGCTCACCTGATTCTTTCTAATCATGATCATTGATCTTCCATCCCAACGAGATAATTGAAGTTGGTTGATTTTGGGTCATGAACTACCACGTCCCTTAATTTCCCCTTCGCACTCTACAATGATTCCCAACCTTTGATCTAATCGAAGGACTGGTATTCGACCCTTTAAGTCTAGTGGATTTTTAGGTGGATCTTGATGACTGAGATCATTTTTCATCCTGATGAACGACTTTCATTCATCTCCTTTGTTAGGTTCTTGATTCCTCTACGACTCTTGTTACTGTGGGAGTTTGAGTAATATTGACTATCGTGAAGTTTGACATCTCGGAGCTTCGAGCTCCCGAAGCTCTAAAACCATCATGAGCTAACTCCTTTCGATCTTAGCATAGGGTTCCTAGACCTAGGTCACATGGACCTTCAAATGACTCTCGAGCTATGAGCTCTACTCTTAGCCGAGTGTTTTGCTAAGGACTTGGGCCTGGAATCACGGTCGCATGGCAAGGAGTCTAAAAGAGGTATCCTCCTGAGACAGGTGAGTTCATATTGTCACAATATCTCTAACTCGACCATCTTACAAGCTTATGTCCCAGGAAGCCTCAGGAGATAAGATGGGCATACCGACTATCAGTCAAAAGTGTAATTTTACACAGAGATAGAGGCATACACATATCATAACCATTCCACACAGAAGTCATTTATAAATACACATATGTATAAATCCAAGCATTCATTCATTATTCTAGTTCAATACATAAAATAGGGAAAATACTTATCAAAACAAGATAACGTGAAGCGACTGCTGAAAGGGGTGCTCGTTCCACCCAACCATAGGATCAGTCACTCCAAATGTATTTATGACTACCACCCCTGAGCTAGACCATGATGCTCTATGGTAAAATCCTTTCTTCTCACTCAGTGATAGTAGGGATGAAGGTTACTCTCCTCCTCCAGCAAGACCTTGGCAACGGTTTACACGATACCAAACAAGGAGGACCAACCTCATTTATCATCTTGTATCATAACCTTGCTATACATTTTCCTACAACTAGAATGTTCATCCTTAGTTCTTCATTGAACCCGAGATCTTAGCTTCTCGTCTTTGCACTTTTCACAGGCCTCCCTGTTGTTGGGAAGAACACCCTACGGACTAGAAAACTAGGGTCAGACTTGCATGCAGATTTTGACCGAATAGAAACTACTTTTTTACTTACAACCCAATATTTAAACCCTTTTTTCATAGTAAATGCATGGAAAAGGACCACCAACCTTATTACCGGTGTTCGATGTAGATCCTCCGTTGCTCTTCGATTACTTGCTTGCGATGCTCCTTCCACAGATGACCTGTACTCAAGACAAACAACAACTATGCATGCATGCTACTTCTATACTCAAGGGTTAGAAATCAAGCATAAATCAATCAAACCATAGACAATTCATGCATTGGGGCGGGAAAAGTATTCTTTTATTACTGAAAGTGGATCAACTTTCAAAAAAGTTGAGACCGACCACTGCTCCTTGAACCTGATTCTGGGCTCCTCTTCTTCTGTCCTTCAACTGCTTTGCGTTAAATCTCCTTTGGCATGAGAAAAGGCTAAAGGGTTGGGACAATGGATTACGTAAATGGGTAGAGTTTCTTCGCTATATTTTTTCCTCTTCCAAATGGTACCCCTACCCCTTCTTTTATAGGCTAGAAGGAGCTAGGGTTTTGGACGAACCCTCGACCATGCATGGCCGAGAGTTTTAGTTAACTGACCCATAGCTTTTTGTCCCATCGACAACTTTCCTTTTTTCATGATTCTGAAGGTACACGTGGGTTGTAGTGGGCCTGCTAGCATTGACACTATAGATACATGCGGGCTATAGTGGGCCAGCTAGCGTGGACTTTTAAAAATGGAGTTTTTAGAAGAGTTGTTCAGTGTTTTTTGGCAAAGAAGGGATATGAGTTGGCCTAATGCCAGGTAAGCATGTGTGGTGCAATTTAGGGTTATAACAGATGCCCCCTATTGTGTGAGGTTAGAAGAGCATTTGATGGCCGAAATAAATTACCAATCTTTACTGATGTACTGAATGATTGAGCCCAAGGATCAGGAACCGAGAGGTGCCGTCTTCAAAATAACAAATGTCTCACCGAGGCGGGCATACCCATGCTCAGGATAAAATAGAACGCATGGATACCAATCAAATACACTGTAGATCCATGTCATATAACTATATAAAGTGTAGCCGCGAACAGTACACAACGGATCTACATCTCGAAATCAAAAAGATATAGATGCAAAGTATCCATCTTCGTAGAAGCTGATAAGGCCCGATGGCTGGATATGAGGG
Organism: Picea glauca; assembly: GCA_000966675.3. Lineage (NCBI taxonomy): Eukaryota > Viridiplantae > Streptophyta > Pinopsida > Pinales > Pinaceae > Picea > Picea glauca. The sequence continues at coordinate 89,556 of JZKD02S1926379.1, read as the reverse complement.
CTTCAGAGTTCGAGCAACAACTTCAAAATATTCAAAACTCGGGTAGGAATGTAATATGAGTGTACGACTACACTACCCAGAGGTCTTCGATGGCTCGTCGGTCATGGAAAAAATTGATAATCTTGATGATCAGACTGAAGGCTTCAATGATTTCGAACAAGGACTTGATTGGGTGTTCAAGATGGCCGGGTATGCGGACAAGAGACATATTGCAGAGGGGCCAACTCAGGCTTAGTGACAAACTTCCCTTGGAAAATAGCACGACAAGTGATAAGACTCAGGCAACATATATGTTAATCATAAGTCTACGAAGCAGGAGGTAATGCAAACTCTCCATATGTTTGGAAGAATAACCAAATGGTGGAGGACACAACTCTATATAGTGAGAAAATCTTCCTAAGGTTGTACTACATCCCATAGTCTGATGAACAAACAGACAGATGTGTTTTATCTAAGGGCGACTCATTATGCTGCCAATAAAGAAAATACTTTTCCCATCCTCTTTTTGGGGTATATTTGATTTTTTTGTTCTTTTCGATAATTTTGGAAAAAGAATAAAGGAATATTACGTTACAATGGAGGAATGAGTACTGCAAACATATGAGCTCAAGGCACAAGGACAAGACTGATGTTTTGGTAAAATGATACTCGGGGAAAATCCACCGGCGGACAAAGGTGTTAAGACGTAGAAGCAAACTGTCACAAGGTTGGTAGATAAGGTATGCAAATGCGGTTGATAGAACACACAATGGTAACGTCCTTCGATGTAAGTTTAATGAGCCCAGAGAAGGTAAGCTTGATGGTTTTTCATATTTAGAGAGTCTGAAAAAGCATAAAAGGAGACTCCACTGGGGTACCTTTTTCGACAATAGTCTAGTCGGTTCGAAAAAGGGTTAAAATAGCACCGATTAGACGTCAATTCAAAACCATTTTAATGAGTGTTAAAAGGACAAGATCACTCGGCCATTTTTTCACTTTTAAGGAGTCTGAAAAAAAATTAACTATGGACTCTGTTAGGAATATTCTTCTGGACCAATTTAACGAGTGTGAAAGAATAAGGTCACTCAACGATCTTTTCAATTTTATGGATTCTGAAAAGAGCTTAACTATGGACTCTCTGGGGGTTTCTTTTTTGTAAGTTTAGTCCCTTAGGCTTAAAAAAGGGATAAAATCATACCTGAGAGTACTCTTCTAAAGAACGAAAGTTCTATAGAGTATACCTTTGTTCGTACAGTTGACCGTCCGAACCGAAAAAGGGGTAAACTACCGCCGGATAGACGTGACTTCAAATTTCATTTTAACGAGTGTGAAAGGCCACAAGATCGCTCGAAAATATTTTCATGTTTAAAGGATCTGAAAAGGTCTTAATAGAATACCCGTTTAAGGAACATTCTTCTGGACCAATTTAACGAGTGTGAAGAAACAAGGTCACTCGACAATCTTTTTATCTTTAAGGAGTCTGAAAAGGGCTTAAGGAAGACTCCATAATGGTTACTTTTCTCAGTTAATCTAGACAAGATCGAAAAGCATAAATACAGTCTCGTTGGATGTTGCTTTCGGATCTCAAAGTGATCTTGAAAAACAACAAAGTTAGCTCATGATAGACTCTTTGTGGGTCAATGCCCGGAATCTCCTCGAGGGAGCTGTATGCTCCGACGAAAACATTGTCTATGATGCGAGGGGTTCTGGAGATATTGATAGGTATCGTTTCATAAATGGTTGCCATATTACCCTCAACATAGATCTTGTGTGTAGCTAAGGGATTAGTATGACAAGACCTATCTCCAGTCATAGTCACGGTGAATTCTCCTGCTTTGATTCGGCTTAACTTTGGGAGAAAATATGATCTGTGATGAAGATATTCCCAAGGTTTGTCTGGACTAGTCATTTCTTTGATTAATACTTCGTCAGAAGGCAAGACTAAGTCTAACGAATCAACATTAGCGAGAGAACCCTGAGCCCAAATAGGCTCTAGAAGTGGATTGAACTCTTGTGTAGGAGTCAGATCCGAGTTAGCTAAATCTTGCTGGACTAAAGAGTACGCTACCTCAGCAGCAGACAAGGGCATGGACATGCCTGAGTGCCCCGTCTCATCCATCTTGGCTGATGGGGAAGGAAGAATCCAAGGAGCCTCAAAGTAAGTCATGCGGAACGACAAAACTTGAAAAATCTCAAACTTATGGTAATTAGATATAAATTTGATATCATCATGAGGAGGTGGGAAATCGAAGGTACCCATAAAGGATGGGCACAAACCCACCCCTACGTTAATGACACCTGGTTGAGGATTATCAATCATCGGGACCGTGGATGCCCCCAAAGCTGGGTTAGGTCTAGAGAAGGATAGTTGATCGATGGTCACTATCCGACCCTAGTGTGGAAACAACAAGACTTGGAAAACTGTAGCAACCACAGCTTGCATAACATAAGTCTAACTCCATCCTAACAAGAGGTTATAGTCGAGGGGAGCATCGACTACCTCTACATCGACACACACGGTTTTCCCTCCTAACTGCACAGGGAAACAAGGAACAATGCCATGTGGTTGAAAAGAACGACTATCGAAAACAGTGAGGAGAGTAGGTGATGGAGACTAAGAGGGCTGACCAATGGCCTTCCAACATGCTAACAACATAACGCATGTCGAGGCGCCATCGTCGAGCATCCTGCGAAAGATATTTCGTGTGAAATTTTTCGTGGGATGAGCCACTACTATCTGAAATGCTACATGGTAAGGCATACGAGGTTTTAAGTCGGTTGTATCTAACATGATGGTACCCAGATTACAAGTCTCAGTAGAGCCCAAAGCGGTCAACAAATATTTCCTCTGAGTAGGGCATCTTTGGAGGACCTCCAAAAAAGACATCGCACAAGGGGTTTGTGATAAATTCTCCACCACATAGTAATTCTAGGCGTCCCTTGCATTTGGGTTGTGAGAAGCTTTTTTAAATGTACCCTTTGGAATGCGTGTCATTGTTTCTCCCAACGTATTCTCGATCTGTAGAGGAAGAGACGGGAGATCGTCTTCTTTACCCTTCTCAGAAGTGCTTGGTTTACTATAGTTGTGGGCTCTAGTCATTATGAAAGAATCACCCCTAACCATGTATATGTTCGCAGATGAGGGATTGTTTGGAGGAGGGCAGGTTTCTTGGCTGCCCCCTTCTATGCTTGTAGAAGCTTGAGTTAAATTTTTCCCATGTTGAAAGGGATTAGTCAACATTTCCTGCTATTTCTATGTGACAAACTTTTGGGCCTCTGCAAGTCAAGGACAAAGATGGGTCGGGTGGTCTTCCGCACACAAGTTGCATGGATACCTTGTCTTCTGTTTTTCTGTGGTGTCCCCTCCAGAATTATCAGTGGGTTTTTTAACCCCCTTACCCTTCTTTCGTTGTTTCTTCTTCCCTTAAGGTTGCTGGGGGGCCTTTGGGTTAGTCGATTGTACATAGTGTACTTCCGATGTTTGGGTAGGGGGAGCAGCCAAAGCAGTAGTTTGCCTGGCCACTGTGTGTTGTATGGATAACTGTTGCAACTGTTTTGTCAATTGCTCAGCAGGCTTGGTTTGTGATGAACCAACAATACCATCGGCATGTGGTCTAGATCTCTGTCTAGTTTTATCCAGTATCAAACATGGCACATCTGGCAAGATGTTGTATAATAAACCAGACTGAGAATATATGAGATCAAACTATTGAGCCCTCATGATGGCATCTTCTTCGGAGAAAACTCTGGAAGTCGCGACGTCTTTGGATAACTGTGGGACCAAAGACTTAAGGAACCAGTCAAGCAGGAATGCTGGTGGGACTGGTACTTTGATTAGACTCTTCCGACGTCTCCCTTCTTAGATATGATCAGAGATATGGTCCGCTGTTGTCTGTTCAAAATTGGTGAGCAGCTCTATGCCAGTGTCGTATCTCACAGGTAACTAGAAATGGTTAAGGAAGGCCATCGCCAGTTCACCAAAAGAAGAGTATCTTGAGTGATCGAGCTCGATGTACCATTTCACGACACTCCCGATAAGAGTACGTTGAAACAATCACAACTGTACGGAGTCATCTTTCAATGAGTTAGATGAACACCAAAGATGAAAGGTAGTCACATGATCACCTGGATATTCGTTAGGCTTGGCCTCAAACTTTGTAATGTACGAAGGCAACTTCGTTGGAATAGGAGGCCAACGTGGATCGTGACAAATAGGATCATTTAACAACCTTGTCAAATCTGGCAAGTGTAACAATGCCAGGAATGGTAGTTTGGGTTGCTGTTGATAACCTGGGAAAAAGGGTCCTGGAGTTTGAATGGCACCAGGTTTCCAGGAAAAGTTTGGCTGCTAGCCCTGATTCTGGTAGAAACCATGGCCCTGGCCAGCGTAAGGATTTTGCATATGTGGAGACATCATCAACTAATTTCCAATAAAGGACATAAAGTGTTGGGCATGCATTGTGTTTGAATGTCTTTGGGAAGGATTACCCCATGATGGTCCTGATGGGAGAGGCATAGTAGTCTGTCCAGGGTTCCATTGACTGTGGAAATAATTGCCCCAAAACGACATTCCAGAGGAGGGAACGGATCATTGTCCTGAGTTCCAAGGTCCTGCTATATGTGCCCCCTGCGCAGGAATAGTACCTTGCGCAGGAGTAGATTGTCCAAAAATGGGATTGCCCCCAGATGGGGAAGAGGTTGATGAGAAAGTGTTGTTACCAAACGTCCCATTCCAAGAAAATGGTGTCAAACCTACCGGCATACTATGCGCAGGTGTTCCTTGACTCCCTACCCCAAATAAACTAGTGTGTGTAGGCTGCCCGACGGACTGCTGATGTGAACTACCAAACGAAGGGGACGAAGGAGGGATATGAACTCCTACGTAAGGAAAAGCATCAAAAGGGACAAGAGTGCCCCCAAGTTGACCTTGCAGAGGAGCGTTAAAGCTCCCTAGCCCTAGACCCAAAGTCTGTAAAGTGGAGTAGGTTAGTGCAGGACTTGTACCTGAACTAGGCATACCGTATGAGAATGGAGGGCCTGTCACACTAGGTGTGAAGGGGTTTGTGGCCACTGCCATAGACGGGTTCGGTCCATTGTGCAACATAGTTGCGGCCGAGACCATAGTGGCTCGGACCAACGACAGTATGTTAGGAGATGATTCCCCTGTGGTAGCAACTGTGGTGGGAATGGAAGAATTCCTAGAAGAAGTGACAACATTTGTTTCCATAGCTGTGTGAGGCACTGAATGACATTTGTGAAATTGGATCGGTACAATAAATGATGCCAAGAAATCAGTGGTTGGGGTTTCAACCGAGCCAAGATTGGTGGTTGATTCCTCTGGGAGTTGTTCGGGCACAAAGGTTTGTAACCCGGTCGCTTCAAAAGACCCTTGTTGGTCTAGCTTCCGCTTTAATGGTGGCGGTGGTGGCTCCAATGTAACCGGTGGTAGGCCAAGAAGCCTTTGTGACCGACGAAGCTCGGGATCCTCCTCTGTGTGAGAAGATCCAAGACATGCTAAGGTACTCAAAATGTTCAAAAGTAACACACGTGAAAAGAAGCCCCTAAGAGATAAGACAAGCAATCACTAAACTATTTAGAAGAACAATTACAACAACCAACACTAGAGAAACTTACCGGTGCAAGTGCAACTCGAATACGGAAGCACCCTTCGGGTATACTCTACAAAGCGTGGCCTGATGTCTGTCCTAGGTACTGTGGTATACCCCCGCAGTCACCCGTGTATGTCCCTAAAAAGATTGGCAACTAGGTTGCCAGCACGCGAATAGTCACCAGGTGGGTACAGTCGAAATTCGGGTAGAACACAATGAGCAGGGTATCAAGCCCAAAACCTGTCAAGGGTATCAAGAGAAAATGGTCCGAAAGACAAATGAGGACCTCAAACGGATTCGATACCCACGAATCCCCGTGGCAAATGCAAACGACAGAATCCCAAAACAAGCCCTTGATATGTGTTCTCCACTATGATTGGTCTGGCTTTGGAGGGGTTATCTCCGCTACCTTTCCACACACGACCTCGTGTTTATCCCCTGTGTTAGAGGGGGGTCCTAGATAACTTCCAAAAAACTAGACTTAGACACTCCCTATCGCAGACTCTAATGTTTGGTTTTGAATGGCCTTGGAGAGTTTCGTCTCCAACCTATTCCAAGGCCCTAGTCCTGAACTAGTTTGTGAACCCTACAAACAAAAAGTCTAGTAGATTTTAAATTAGCATTGCTTTTATGGATTTTTCTTACGTCAAGGGGTATGAGGGTGAAACGGATGATGTGTAAAGACGAAAGAAAAAACGAATGAAAAAATCTGGAAACAAAAGACTTTTACTAAATGCAAAATTTCAACAACTCTTCACAAAGAAAGATTTCTTTTTCTTTTCAATTTTTCTAAGATTTTATACAGCAAACTTAAAGGAATTTCACTCGACTACGAGCTACTTATGCTCTAAATGCACTGCAAAAAACTTATGAAATAAAAGACTTCTCCCTAGCTAATGATGCAGAAACACACTCTTCAACCAAAGAAGAAAATGAAAAGAGATTTTTTATTTATTTAAGTGCTAGTAAAGCCACAAAGGGAAAATACCGACAAGCACAAAACCAAGAAAAACAAATTATAGCTTAAAGCGTAGATTACAAAGAATAAAAGTAAAGAATCACACTATGGCAATAAAAAATAAAAAATAAAGACTCTCACGCTTGTCTAAAAACCATAATTTTTATTTATTTATTTTCTGTCAACTATTAACTGAGAAAAAGTAGGCTAAGGGTAAGATGACCTAACCTACTGACTGTTCAAACTTAGACTCAAACACCTGAAAGGAATACTTCTCATCAAAGGAGGGGATGACTGCCCCACCTTGAACAAAAAGTATCCTGTCCAAGCACGCGACTGTCACTAAAACAACACATGTGCAAATGCATGCTGAACAGAGACAGAAAGCGTGTACACACAAGCTGACCTTGTACAGGTTGTGTGTATATATAAATTCTAAGAAAAAAATGAAAACAGGTAGTTCAGACCAGGAAGAGGCCTATGGTATTGATAACCAGGATACCTTGAAGGCTAGGATGCTCTTTTTAACTGAAAAAGACAAATAACGTAAGGAATAATAAGGTGAAAAAAGGAAATCTGAGATAGGACTATGAACCAGCAAGACTCAGACAGGATTCCAGCAAACCACCTGAGAATGTGAAATTCTGATAGGGAAGGGGAGGAATGCCTCTAAGGTTCTCTGAATTCCTACACGCTACTGTTATCTCTACAGCTAGCGTTCACATGCGAGTTGTAAGAGGATAGGGCGTGGGTGCACGTGTTCAGGCCTTCTGCAGGCCGCGTGTACCTCTGTGTGTCCTGAAAACTACAGTCAAGAAAAAGTCAGGGAAATCTGGTATGGAAAACCAGACTCCCTGCTAGCTCAGACCTTACAGAAAAAGACAGGCAAAGAAAAAAAAGAAAACCTAATCTTTAAACTACCCAAAAACTCAAATAAATCCAGAAACCCTAAAGAGTATTCTCCCCAATGGAGTCGCCAATTCTGTTGTTGGGAAAAACACCCTATGGACTAACAAACTAGGGTCAGACTTGCATGCAGATTTTGACTGAATAGAAACTACTTTTTTACCTACAACCCAAGATTTAAACCCCTTTTTCACAGTAAATGCATGGAAAAGGACCACCAACCTTATTACCGACGTTCGATGTAGATCCTCCATTGCTCTTCGATTACTTTCTTGTGCTTCTCCTTCCACAAATGACCTGCACTCAAGACAAACAACAACTATGCATGCATGCTACTTCTATACTCAAGGGTTAGAAATCAAGCATAAATCAATCAAACCATAGACAATTCATGCATTGGGACAGGAAAATTATTCTTTTATTACTGAAAGTGAATCAACTTTCAAATAAGTTGAGATCGGCCACCGCTCCTTGAACCTGATCTTGGGCTCCTCTTCTTCTGTCCTTCAACTACTTTGCGTTAAATCTCCTTTGGCATGAGGAAAGGCTAAAGGGTTGGGACAATTGATTACGTAAATGGCCAGAGTTTCTTCGCTATATTTTTTCCTCTTCCAAATGGTACCCCTACCCCTTCTTTTATATGCTAGAAGGAGCTAGGGTTTTGGACGAACCCTCGGCCATGCATGGCCGAGATTTTCAGTTAACTGACCCATAGCTTTTTGTCCCGTCGACAAATTTCCTTTTTTCGTGATTATGAAGGTACACGCGGGATTTAGTGGGCCTGCTAGTGTGGAAACTGTAGATACACACGGGCTGTAGTGGGCCAGCTAGCATGGACTTTTAAAAATGGAGTTTTTAGAAGAGTTGTTCAGTGGTTTTTGGCAAAGAAGGGATATGAGTTGGCCTAATGCCAGGGAAGCATGTGTGGTGCAATTTAGGGTTATAACACTCCCTCTGCCCACCACACCTTCCTTTCTTTCCTCTTTCAACAAGTTTGTGTGTGGCTTGATTTCCTAGCCCGTGGTCAGGTCTAGAAACCTTACATATGGGTGCTTTTCCCCATCCCCTCATTAACTATTAAGGAGGTCTTCCCACGTACCAGCCTTACTGTAATTCATTTCTAAATCAGAGAACTGTTTTGGTCTTGAGCAATTAAATCCAGTAAAGTACTGGTTCGGTGAAGGTTAATGCAACCATTCATGGTCCCCTTCACCATCTCTTTTCATAACATTTGTGTTCTTTCTTAGTACACCCCCCCTTCCAGCATTCATGCAACACTTATCCATTTTCTAGTAAATAATATAATTTACATTCATTGACCTTTTATAAAAGGTCCATCGAATAAAAAATTCACACATATTAAGTTTGTCATAGTCTCTTGGCCATCATAGTTATATTTACAAACTAGGGGAAACATGGTGTTACAATTACCCCCCTCCCTTAAAGGAACATTGTCCTCAATGTTCTATCTACCAACATGCTATGTATATACAGAAGTGAACAAAAATGGATATGCTTGTCTCATGGCATCCTCCATTTCCCAGGTAGCATAATCTGGGCCAAAGTGTTCCCACTGCACCTTGACATGTGCAATGGTTTGGTTCCATAGTGGGGTTTCTTTCGCGTCTAGTATGCATTGAGGTTCTAACAGGAATTGTCCCTCTGACTCCACTTGGATCACAGACTAGTCAATTATATGATTAGAATCATGTACATATTTCTTCAGTAACGAAACATGGAAAACATTATGTGCCTTTACTATGGGAGGGAGTGCTATCCTATAGGCTACAGGTCCCGCTCCATCTAATACTTCAGAGGGTCCACAATAATGAGGTGTCAGCTTGGCATAAGCTCCCATTCTCAGGGAACTCTTCTCGGGCCTAACTCTGAGATAAACATGATCTCTTGTCTTGAACTCTCTGGGAGTTCTCTTTCTATCGACATAACTTTTTTGTCTATACCGAGCGATTTTCAAATTTTTCTTTATCTGAATCACTTGTTGTTCCATTTCTTTCAGCATGTCGGGTCCGATTTTAATTTTATCCATTGGATTACTCCATCTAGTTGGAGTCTTGCATTGTCTACCATAGAGGGCTTCGAAAGGGCTCATCTTCAGTGACTCTTGATAACCGTTGTTGTAGGAAAATTATACCAATGGCGGGTAGTCTTCCCACTTCTTAAGCTGATGCATTACATGCACCCTTAACATGTCTTCTAATATCTAGTTTACTCTTTCTGTCTGTCCATCAGTTTGAGGGTGATAGGTTGTACTAAACAACAATTTAGTTTCAATACCAACCATCAAGGATTTCCAAAATCTTGAAGTGAACCTTGTGTATCTCTCAGATGCAATCTCTCTAGACATGCCATGTAGTCTAAATATATCCTTCAGGAAGATGTTGGGAATATATATTGCATTGCAAGTTGACTTGATAGGAACGAAGTGAGCAGACTTGCTCAATTTGTCCACCATTACCATGACGACATCATTCTGTTTAGCCGATTTTGGTAATCCGGTGATGAAATCCATGGAGATGGTTTCCAATTTCCATTCTAAAATTGGTAGAGGCTATAACAACCTTGCTATGTGCTAGTGTTCTAACTTAACTTGTTGGCATTCTAGACACTTAGCTAGATAGTCAGCTATGTCCTTTTTCAATCCAGGACAATAGAATTGTTTCCTAGTGGTGGTGATCATTTTTTGATATCCTGGGTGACCAATATATGGTCTCTTTTGTAGTTCATCCATTATGAACCTCTTCAAGTCATCACAACTTGGGATATACAATATATTTATATAAGTCAACAGACCTTTGTCCAACATTTAATATCCTTCATACTTTATCCCAATGGGCTCTTGCTTTAGGTACGATGTCATGGTCTTGAAGAATGCATTTGTTTCTTGTGAATTCCTAACTCTTTCCTTGACATACGTTTCACAGGTGCTCACCACTTCCAGGTGAATTGTTTTCATACTTTTGCTAAGGGAATCGGCCACCCTATTTTCCTTTCCTTTGATTTGTTTGATTTTGAAATCAAACTCACTAAGGAGATCCATCCACCTAGCTTGTCTAGCATTGAGTTTAAATTGATCAAATAGGTGCCTCAAACCACAATGGTCTATCATAAGTATAAATCTCCTACCCAGGAGGTAATGCCTCCACATTTTTAAATCATACACTATGGCAACCAACTCTAGATCATGGGTTACATAATTAATTTTATGATCATTCAATTTTCTGGATTCGTAGCAAACTATGTGTCCTTCTTGCATAAGGAATCCTCTGAGTCCTTCCTTGCAGGCATTTGCACACACTAGGAAGTCATTATCAAGGTCTACAATCTTCAGCACATGTGCATGGGTCAGAAGGCATTTCAATTCTTGAAATATTTCTTCACATTTTGATGTCCAAGTGGATTTAACTCCCTTTTTCTGGAGGGCAGTGATTGGACAACCAATCTTGGAAAATCCTTTTATGAACCTTCTATAATATCCTGCTAAGCCCCTAAAGGATCTGATGTCATATACATCCTTTGGGGTAGGCCATTCCATAATATATATGATCTTGTCAAGGTCTACGATGACTCCTTCTTTAGAAATAACATGGCCTAAGTAATGGACTTGTTTCTGGAAAAAGTCACACTTGCTAAACTTAGTGTAGAGTTGATTCTCTCTTAGAACTTGAAGTGCAAGTATAATATGTTCTTCATGCTCCTCTCTGTTCTTGGAGTAGATTAGGATATTGTTAATGAAAACCAATATAAATCTGTCTAGGAATTTGTTGAGTACATTATTCATCAGACACATAAAAGTGCCAGGGGCATTGGTTAATCCAAATGGCACCACCACAAATTCACAGTGACCATACCTTGTCCCGAAGGTTGTTTTGTGGAAATCTTCATCCTTGATTCAGACTTGATGGTATCCAAACCTCAAGTCAATATTTGAGAAAATGGAAGCACACAATAATTGGTTGAAAAAGTCATCGTTCTTGGTAAGGGGTACTTGTTCTTTATGGTTGTCTTATTGAGTTGTCTATAATATATGCACAGTTGGAGTGTGCCATATTTCTTCTTCAAAAATAAGATTGACGCTCCCCATGGGGACACACTGGGTCAAATGTAGTCTTTTTCCATCATTTCCTTTAGCTGTAGCTTGAGATCAAATAGCTCGGGTGTACTCATCCTATAGGGTGTCCTAGACACTAACACTGCTCTTGGTGCAAGCTCTATGGATAAGTCAATGTCTCTTCTCGGAGGTAGACCTGATACCTCTTCTAGAAACACATCTCTATACTCTCTTAGTATGGGGTGGTCCTCTATCTTTGGTCTGTCATCCTCAACAAATTCCAATACATTTATTGCATATAGAGGACATCCCTTTCTGCAATACTTTTTCATTTGAAGGGCTGATATTCGTCACACTGAGACAAGCTTCTAAATCCCTTGGAGGGTTATCTTTCTCCCTTCATCATTTACACATTCTAAGGTTTTATGGTAAAAATCCAACTTAGTTTTATATGCAGCTAGCCAGTCCATACCAATCAACAAGTCATAAGATCCTAGGGGAAGTATGTTAATGGTAGCTTGGGTGGGAAATCCATCCATGATGAATTGGCAAGTTGGTATGACCTCTTCTACTTTTATTTTGGTGACAATGGATAGCTATACCAACCATGGCTTAACAGTTCTATGTGGCTTCATTTTACACTTATCAACAGTGTGAGGGGCCACATAAATCAAATTAGAACCAGGGTCAGTTAAAATAGAAATTAGATGGTTGGCAATCATACCTTCCATCTCCACCACTGAATCTTGGTGGTTGGCTTGTTTATTATTCACACCTACATAAATCTGTGACATACTCCTAGCCACATCATTGACAGTCATAGATTCTTGGATGTTGTAAACTCTCCTACTATTCCGTTGTCTGTGTGGGAAATCCCTCAGTATATGTTCTTCTCTACAACCCCAAAATTTCAAGTGTTCCTTCTTTGTGTTGTCCGTCCTTCCTGGGGTTGCTCCAAAAGGTTTATTTCTACCCTGGGAGGGGAAATTCTGTTGATATACACTTCTAGCAGAAAGGCTTATCCTATATTCCTTCCTATAGTTATTAAATCTTGAGGATTTGAACCCCTTCTTATTGAATCTTGAACCGCTCTTCTTCTTCCAATCCTCGCGAGGTTCTATTTGACTCTCGAACTATTCATAACAACACCTTGCCTTCCGGATAATGTCTTCTAAGGTCTTTGGCTCGTCAAACTCAATCTTTTTCCAGTAGGTCTGAGGTAATCCAATGATAAATCATTGCACTTTTACCTTTTCATCTTTTATGTATGGTACATACTTCAACAACTCAAGGAATTTATTTATATATTCATCTATGTTGAGTTGTCCCAGCTTGAGTTCATAGAACTCCTTAGTCCTCACATCGAGGTATTTCTATGACAAATACTTCTTCTTGAAGTGTTTCTCAAATTATTTCCATGATAATTCCTTTCATGGATTCCTTTCACATTAATAAGATCTTCCCACCAAATGGAAGCCTTTCCATTCAGTTTGAAGATGGTTATTTGAACCTTCAAGTTTTCAAAATAGTCATGAACTCTGAAGTACTTCCTTAACCAAAGCAGCTAAGATTCTACCTCTTCCCCTCTCTTAATATCAAAATTGAAAGAGGGTGGTTTTGCTTTCTTGAACTCTTCAGGGTCATGACTTTTGGAATGCTTTCACTTTTTCCCTTTCCTTTGAGAATGTGAGCTAGTTTTGCTACTAGAAGATCCGTTTGAGTTGCCAGTTTCATTCCTAGAGGATTCTCCTGATGAGTGTCCCTTGTCTCTAGGTTGGACCTTCCTCGAGTTACTCCTCCTAGTGTGGACACCTATGGGACCACGTTTTTGTATCTTAGGTGGACTTCGACTTCTCTTTGTATGTCATCGATCCACATGACTGGTTGCAGGTCCATGTTGCAACTATCTCTGTATGTCAGATAAGTTGTGTAACAAGACTGCATTAATTTTTTATTTTCTTATCTTTTTCCTTTATCAATATCTCATTGTCGGCCTTGCAAATTTATAATTCGGCCATGAGGCTCCTTACAGTTTCAACCAGATTCAGAGGGGTCTCCACCGCCCTCCTCACGTAAAATTCTTCATCTTTATTATGGGAGCTATCCACCACTTCATGGAGCATCACCATCCTTTATGTTTGTGGTTTCCCGTGCTTCATTGACTGCTTGAGTTCTAGAAAAACACTCACGATTAGACATCGATATATTAATTTATAGACAACACACAGTTCATATTTCTTAAATACACACACACAATAGAAAACTTCATTATTTTCTGTGGTAAAATTTTAACTAGACTCTTTTAGGGAGAATTAAAATAGGGTATCACCCTTAAAATTCCTTTAAATAAGGTTCTTACACGACTTGTTCATGATCCCAAGCAGGCCAAGTGTTGTAACCATGCTCTGATACCAATTTGTAACACTCCCAACCCCTAAATAGCCTTTCTAGGGGTGGGGCATCAAATTTTCGCTTTTTCGGGTCCATTTTGGGTCCTTTACTTAAGCCAAAACCCTCTTAACCAGATTACCGAAGCTGACATATATCACTAGGTGATTAAACTAGCTAGATGGGTCCTCCTCGTGACCTCAGGCTGAAAATCGGGAGTTAAGAGCCTGCGTTAGCAAGGTTTCGACACTTTGGAAATTCCCATACTTCGTGAGTTCCCAAAAGTGTTGACAAATTTCTAGATCATCGAACAACATAGGAAATCAACAATCCACATCCTCTACCGAGATCCTACGATTAAGGAGGGGACTTCGACTATCTACTCACATCATACCTTTTTCCAAATTCCTAAAGTCTTGGAATGTCTCCACGTGCCCCAAGCCCTTCGTTGTTTGGTGATCGATGATTCTCGTCGAACATTCCTTATTCCACACTATGCCCAAACTCCCGAACTCTCATTATGTTCTGTTATCGACTATCGTTATTGGAATTTCGACCTTCCAATATCAACGATTTGGGTTGGATGTTCCCATATTGTACCACTCACTAAATCTTTTGAAATCCGAAGTTGTCTAAAACCATGGGGTCTTTATTACGTCGCCAACCACCTTGGCTAGGAAGGCACAAACCAGGGCTGACACATAGATGGGTTAGAGGCGACACGTACCCTCACCTAGGATGACACACGTCACGTTTCCATGGCTCTATGGGGTAGCCGAAGCGCATGGATCCAAGTGGAATGTGGCTCATCAAGTTTAAATCCACATCACAATGGATGATGTCACTATGCCTCGTCGCTTCAGTCTGATCATCTCTCAACATCCCTCAGATTTCATGGTCGAGATCCAACCAATACCATTTTGTTTATAGATCGATGGTTCCCAGTGATTTAGAGACCTCAATGTTCTCACCCAACTCTTTCTAATCATGGTCATTGATCCTCCATCCCAACTGGATCAATGACGTTGGTTGAGTTCGGGATGTGAACTAGCATGTCCCTTAATTTCTCCTTTGCGCTCTGCAATGATTCCCAACCGTCAATCTAATAGAACGACTCGTATTTGACCCTTTATCTCCAGTGTATTTTTAGGTTGATCTTGATGACTGAGATCGATTTTCCTCCTGATGAACAAATCACATTCATCTCCTCTTTCAGGTTCTTGATTCCTCTACGGCTCTTGTTACTTCAGGATTTCAGGTAATATTGACTATCGTGAAGTTTGACATCCCAGGGCTTTGAGCTCCTAAATATCTGAAACCATCATGAGCTAACTCCTTTCGGTCTTAGCATAGGTTTCTTAGACCCAGGTCACATGGACCTTTAGATGAATCTCGGGCTATGAGATCTACTCTTAGTTGGGTTTTTGGTTAAGGAATTGGGCCTGGAATCTCAATCGCATGGCAAGGAGTCTAAAAGAGGTATCCTCCTAAGATGAGTGGGTTCATATCAACATGATATCTTTAACTCAACCATCTTATAAGATTATGTCCTAGGAAGCCTCAAGAGATAAGCTGGGCATACCAACTATCAATTAAAAGTGTAAGTTTACACAGAGATAGAGGCATACGTATATCATAACCATTCCACACAAAAGTCATTTATAAATACACATATGTATAAATCCAAGAAGTCATCCAGTATTCCATTTCAATACATAAAACAGGGAAAATACTTATCAGAACTAGATAACATCAAGTGATTGTTGAAAGGGCTTCCCGTTTCCATCCAAACATAGGCTAAGTCACTCCAAATGGATTTATGACTAACCACCCCTGAGCTAGACCACTATGCTCTTTGATAAAATCCTTTTTTCAAGCTTAGCGAAAGTAGGGACAGAGGTTACTCTCCTCCTCCCACAGGACCTTGGAAATGGTTTAGACGATGCCAAAAAAGGAGGACCAACCTCGTTTATTAGCTTGTATCATAACCTTTCTATCCATTTTCCTGTGACCAGAACATTTATCCTCAGTTCTTCATTGAACCCGAGAGCTTAGCTTCTTGTCTCTTCACTTTTCGCAGGTCTCCCTCTGCCCAACACACCTTCCTTTCTTGCCTCTTTCAAAAAGGTTGTGTGTGGCTTGAATTCCCATCCCGTGTTCAAGTCTGGAAGCCTTACAAATGGGTTCTCTGCCCGATGCCCTCATTAACTCTTGAGGAGGTATTCCCACCTACCAACCTAACTGTAATTTATTTATGGGTCAGAGGACTATTCTGGTCCCGAGAGATTAAATCCAGTAAAGTACTGGTTTGGTGAATGTTAACACAACCATTCATGGTCCCCTTCACTATCTCTTTTCATAACATTCACGGTCTTTCTTAGTACACCCCCCCTTTTAGCAGTCATGCAACACTTATCCATTTTCTAGTAAATAACAAAATTTACATTCATTAACCTTTTATACGAATGTCCATTGAATCAATCATTCACACGTATTGAGTTTTCCATAGTCTTTTGGCCATCATAGTTATATTTACAAACTGGGGGAAACAGGGTGTTACATAGACCCATCTGAAGGAGAAAGGTTCATAGAACCCACCTATTTAAACCTGGAGGAAATAAACTAGTTGTACAGAACCACCGCGTGAGAATAAGATTATGTCAACCCAACTGCAGATGGGGTACTCAGCTGGAGAAGCATCACATCATGTGCTTATGACTCAGATATAGGTCTAGAGAATTGGCATTAGATATTAGATCAGGTCTCCACAAGAAGGTTCGCAAGAATAGACTGCGCAATAAGATGGGTTGGTACAGAGATAAGGGAACCTCCCAGTTTTCATGGGGTAAATGATCTAGAGGAATTGTTGATAAAATATGAAGATGAAGTATTAGAGAATCATAGGATATTATCCCTAGATAATTCACTCAATAATACACCTACAATATGGTGGGGTGCGCACAAATAAAAAATTCAGGACTGGTACTAATGTAAGTGATTAATGCGCATTAGATTCGACACAAAATAGGGTAGCAATAAAATGCAAAGATGTGATGGGAAAATCACACCAACATAAAAATTGGAGAAGTGCAAGACACAATGGAGGATGATACCACTATAAGAATGACCTCACCACTTCATCCACACATTGGAAGGAATCCCAGAAAAATGGTATGTAGACCAGGAGATGTGTAGCGGTACTACTGAATGGACAACATTACAATAGAATTTTGTAGTAACTTTCTCATTTGAACATGAGAACCCCAACAATGATTCAACACTGAAGCAGATAAAAGGTGTAATATTTATTGAGGAACCAGAGGTTGAACTCGTGAGAAAATATCAACAACAGAATAGACAGACAGTTAAAGAACTATTGCCATGCTATCATGTTGAAGAGGAAGCACTAGATGAATATGACCTGCACAATATTCAGATTACATAAATTGAAGGAGAAAGAGAGGTGGAAGGTCCATCTTTGGAGTCAGACGTATTTGTTTCACCTATAAAGGTGAAGAAAGTCAACATTGGGACCACTCATAACCCTAAAATGGAAAGTATTGGGGACTATTGGGATGATCAAACAATAAAAATAATAACAAAGTTATTGCGAGAATACAGTGACCTATTCCCAACAACCTTTACAGAGATGAAAGGCATAGCAAGATAACTAGTAGAGATGAATATACCTCTCAAACCTGAGGCAAGACCTGCCAGGCAAAGACCTTACAGACTAAACCCAGTATATAAGCAAAAAATGAAGGATGAAATTGACAAAATGTTGTAAGCTAGTATCATAGAACCAATAGAGGAATCTGAATGGATAAGTCTTATGGTAGTGCAAGAAAAGAAACAATGAGGGATAAGGATTTGTGTAGATTTGAGAAAATTGAATGATTCTTGCTTACATGACCCTTTTCCTACCCCTTTCAGAGATGAATTATTAGAGAATGTGGGAGGCTAGGAAGCATACTCATTTACAGATGGATTCTTAGGTTACCATCAAATCATAATGTCTCCAGAAGACAGGTATAAAACTAATTTTTCCACATAATGGGGATCCTACCAGTACACAGTCATGCCTTTTTGGCTGAAGAATGCACCGGCCATATTTTCAAGAGTAGCCATAGCTTCTTTTAAGGAATTACATAATTTTTTAGAAGTGTATCTGGATGACTGGACTGTATATAGTTTGTTAAAGGACCATGCATAAGTGTTAAGGTTAATGTTGGAGAGATGCAGGCAGTGTCAGATATAATTAAATATCAAGAAATGCATCTTTGGGAGACCTTTTGGAATATTGTTGGGACCTATAGTGTGTAAACAAGGCTTGCTAGTGGATCCTGCTAATATTGCAGTCATTGTCAATTTACCACCACCATAATCAGTGTGCCAGTTGAGAGCAACACTGGGACATACAGTTTATTACAATAAATTTATAATGGGGTATGCATAGATTACTGCACCAATGGAAAACTTGTTAAATAAAGATATCATATTTCAATGGAATGTATATTGTCAACAAAGGTTGGACACCTTAAAATAAAATATGGTCAAAACACCTATCCTAGTATTCTGAGATTGGAAAAAGATATTCCATGTGCATGTAGATGCATCAACCATTGCACTTTGAGCAATTCTAGTGCAGCCAGGAGCAAGGGATTTAGATCATCCTATAGCCTTTGCAAGCCGAAAATTGTCAGAATCATAGTAGAATTACAACAC
The DNA here is from genome assembly GCA_000966675.3 of Picea glauca. NCBI lineage: Eukaryota > Viridiplantae > Streptophyta > Pinopsida > Pinales > Pinaceae > Picea > Picea glauca. The sequence continues at coordinate 70,922 of JZKD02S1926379.1, read as the reverse complement.
CACAGAAAGAGAAGGCCTAGCCATGGTATATTCACTTCAGAAATTTAGGCAGTATTTGTTGGGAAAACACTTTAAGATGTTCACAAATAATTCTGCCCTAAAATATTTAGTCAACAAGCCAGTGTTAGGGAAGAGGATATGTAGATGGTTTTTGTTATTTCAGGAATTTGATTTTGAAGTAATAGTCAAACCAAGGAAGTTGAATGAAGGATCGGATCACCTGTCAAGGGTAACTAATGGAGAAGAGCCTACCAACTTGGAAGACAACTTCCCTGATGCACAATTGTTTTCAGTACAAGTAGTTGATGAATACTTTTATGATATTATTGAATACTTGAGTACAGGGATTGCACCACAAGAGTTTAGCATTGTGCCAAAGAAGAATCTGGTAGTCAGAGCAATAGACTATCAACTTATTGCAGGACACTTACATAAAATGGGCTCAGACAACATTTTCAGAAGGTGTGTACTAGAGCATGAAAGGCCTAGAATTTTGGGAGAAGCTCATGAGGGAATAGTTGGAGGACATCATGCCAGAAAAAATACCTTGCAGAAGGTATTGCGCACAGGATTATGGTGGCCAACAGTCCATATAGATGCTAAGGAATATTGCCAGACATGTGATGTTTGTCAGAGGGTGGGAAAACTCAACAGAAGGGATGAGATTCCCCTAAGACCACATGTAACTTTGCAGGTATTTGAAAAATGGGAAATAGACTTTGTTGGACCAATAAATCCACCAGGAAAAAGGTCAAGAGAAAGATATATCATCACTACGAAATAATATTTAACAAGATGGGTAGAAGCAGCACCAGTCAAAGACCCACAATGCAGAGACAACAACACACTTCCTATTTGAGCAAGTGATCACCAGGTTTGGTTGTTCAAGAATTTTGATGAGTGACCAAGGTACTCACTTTATCAATAGTAATATCAGAGCTATGACTGAAGAGTTTGAATTCTATCACCAGAAGAGTAAACCGTATCATCCTCAGGAAAATGGAACAGTAGAAGCTTTCAATAAGATCTTGGAGAACGCTCTAAAAATATACGCAATGTCAGCAGGGATGATTGGGACTTGAAAACACCAACAGTACTGTGGGTGTACATGACTACGTGTAAGAAGATGACAGGACAGACACCATTCAGGTTGGTGTATGGGCAGGAAGCAGTAGTACCATTAGAATTTCTCGTACCCAGTCTATGAATAGCAAAAATTACCAACATGACAAAAAGAGGTGCAGTAAAGGAGAGGTTAAATCAACTAATGGAAATGGAAGAGGATATGATTCTGGCAGGATTTCACTAAGAAGTAAAGAAAGCAAGAGATAAGGTCTGGAATTACAAACATATCAAGAAGAAGAGTTTCAGGGAAGGAGACCTAGTTTTTCTATATGACAGTAAATTTTTTCAGCATCCTAACAAATTTAGAATGCATTGGCTCGGACCCTATGAAGTAAATAATGTCATAAATGGGGGGATCTGTACAACTAAAGGATCTGGGAGGAATAGAACTCAACAAAATGATCAATGGGAGTCGACTGAAACTATACAGGGAAAGACGACCTCCTAGCACTTAAAAGTTACATCACAATAAGAAATTGTGTACATAGTGTACTATAGTACAAGCTAGGAAAGAAAAATGACAAAAAGAAATAAAAATGAGAAAAGGAAGGAAAAAGAAATACAAAAATAGAAAAGAAAGAAAATACAAAAACACTGGAAAAAGTTGCGTGCAGTAATTACCGAGACAAACATCAGAAGACAACACACAGTAAAAAGTGAAGTCGGTGCAAATGCATGCAAAAATTGAAAAATAACCACGACCAGGTCTATAAAAGATGAAAAGCACAAAATTATTCAACACTTAGCGAATTTGGAGCCCAGAGCAAGAAAAAGAATAAATTCCCTAGTTATCAATTTACGAAAGAGAAAGCGAGGTTGTGAAATTTAGAAAGGATGACTCCACCAAAGTTTGGCGCAACATGACAGTTTGTCCATATTACTCAGCAGGGCCAACGACAGAAGGAAATAATGCAACATCCTAAGCATGTGGTCGAGCTGCAGGATGTTACCACATCAGACCCAAAATCTATTAGCCCAAAGCAGGTCGAGGAAGAAACACCCACAACGCAACAAGGAGAAATAGGGCAGAGCTCCGAGGCATGAAAACAAATTTCAAACCCTAACCCTGAGACACTCGCAAAACTTGACGAAACAATGGGATTGCGACAGCCCCAGGAGCACGAAGAGGTGTTGGTGGAGGACATCACCGACTGGCTAGATTCCATAGGTGAAGAAGAGGGCGCAAAAGAAATAGAGGCAGACACATCTGTTGCGGGCCAGAAAAGAAAAACACCAAAATCCTTAGAGATTACCCTCCCTTTTCTCCTAGATGTAGTCATCACTGTTAACATAGTTACCAACTTAATGAGAACTCTAGAGAGTTCTCATTTTTTGGGGGGTCAAGGTTTTTACCCCGTTTTTTAAAATGGTGCTACTGGTAGCACCCCAGTCTCTTTTTAGGTGGTTTTTTGACACATAAGGTTTTCACTTTTTTTTTTTTTAATGTTTTTTTTTCATTTATTTTCAAATTGTTCAATTTATTTATTTATTTTTTTAAAATTAATATTTTTCATGTAATTATGTGTCCTTAATTAAATTATGGTTCCATACTTTTTAAATATAGTGAAAAATATCATTTTTAACACATTGTTTTACCTTTACTTCAATACATAGAAAACAATTGTAGTTAAATAACACTATTTTAAAATATTTACCAAAAATATATAATTCAATTTTTTTGGATCAATTAAAAAAAAATATATATTAAAAAAAACTATTGAAGAAAAACCTAAAAAATTAAAGAAGAAAAAAAACGACAAAATTAAAAATATATATATCTAAAGTAATAGAAATAAGAAAAGAAAAATGAGAAAAAAACAAAAAAAACAAAATTCAATAAAATATTAAAAAAAAACATCTAAAAAAAAACATATTTGACGAAACTAAATTAAAAAACCTTAAAAAAAATCATAAATATCTTAAAAAAATCATATCTATATATAACAAAAAAAATGTTCTGTTGTATTGGGCGATTTCTAAGAATTTTATTGAGGGCTTCTCTCCTCTAATTTTTACACAAAGATGTAACATAAATGTAATTAAAATGTATTTATCATTTTTTTTAAAATAGTTTATGGATTGTTTCTCTTGTACTTGTTTTTCTTATTTTTACATGGATTTGAATATGAGCCTTACCATTGATATTGGCATTTTGAATATTTTTTTTGAATTTAAAAGATTTGAGGAAATTTAGATGGATTAATGATAATGGTATTATTCTTATAGTGTTTCTTTTTTTTTTTTTTTGAATTTGTTAATAGAGGAGAATCAAGAGGCAAACAAAAATGATAAATGGAAGTGTGCTTCATCAAAATTACAGGTATCGACTCTTTTAAATACGGGAATGGGATTGAAAAACAATGATTTAGTGTTTTTAAGTTACCCTGTGATTGGATACCAATACAAACTTTAGGCTTCCGGATTGTGAATGGAAAGCATTGAGGATGCACTTTTGGCTTCATGCCCTTGGGATCCTCGGGTAAATGGAGAATTCTTCCACCAGACTACAATTAGTATCGGTATATCTAAGATAACACAATTTCTCTCAGATGTGAAAAAGCTAAGAGACATGGTTCCAACAAGCCTCTGTGGCACCGAGTTGTACAGTGATTTTCTGATGCGTTATGTGAAGGCTTTTACTACTTACTTGGGAAAACAAGATCGCTCAGTAGAAGTAGATATTACTTATTACCGTTCCCACAATCCAAACACTCCCCGATTGTACAAAGACGTATTGGATGAGATTCAGCAGATGGGTCTGCTCAAATATGGAGGTCTCCCCCACTGGGGAAAGAATCATAATCTTTCATTTGATGGCGTTACAAGTAAGTACAACAAATTTTTGGAGTTTTTAGGAGCGAGAGCCAAATATTATCCCAAGGAACTCTTCTCAAGTGCAAGTGAGTGGACTAATGTCGTTATGGGAAAAGGACAAGAGGGAGTTATTATAACAAATGACAGGTGCTCTTTGGAAGGGCGCCCATGGGACCTGGGCCAGGTCCC